>CAUDMG010001797.1:0-212500 GCA_958450375.1 Homarus gammarus | reverse complement strand
CCATACCCATATATTTGGCTCCCCTACCCCCCGGCCCCTCAACACTAGTACTCAACCCTTATTGAGTATTACCAAAAAGAAACTTAAGTGATTTTAAGATTGCTAACTAGAATAAAGATGGCGCCCAAAGCGTTCTGATACTACACTGCCATAAGCAGCTAATATTCTCATAGTATTTACAATTCTATGGAAATACTCTTACGAGTTAATCTACTAGAATCTATGGGTGCGAAGGAGGACATGGGTGTGGAGGATAGAATGGGTGTGGAGGAGGACATGGGTGTGGAGAAGGACATGGTGTGGAGGAGAACATGTGTGTGGAGGAGGACATGGGTGTGGAGGCGGGCATGGGTGTGGAGGAAGACATGGGTGTGGAGGAGGGCATGGGTGTGGAGGAGGGCATGGGTGTAAAGTAGGACATGGGTGTGGAGAAGGATATGGGTGTGGAGGAGGACATGGGTGTAAAGGAGGCCATGTGTGTGGAGGAGGACATGGGTGTGGAGGAGGGCATGGGTGTGGAGGAGGGCATGGGTGTAAAGGAGGACATGGGTGTGGAGAAGGATATGGGTTTGGAGGAGGACATGGGTGTAAAGGAGGCCATGTGTGTGGAGGAGGACATGGGTGTGGAGGAGGGCATGGGTGTGGAGGAGGGCATGGGTGTGGAGGAGGACATGGGTGTGGAGAAGGACATGGGTGTGGAGGAGGACATGGGTGTAAAGGAGGCCATGGGTGTGGAGGAGGACATGGGTGTGGAGGAGGGCATGGGTGTAGAGGAGGGCATAGGCGTGGAAGAGGACATGGGAGTGGGGGAGGACATGGGTGTAAGGAGGTCATGTGTGTGGAGGAGGACATGGGCGTGGAGGATAAAATGGGTGTGGAGGAGGAAATGGGTGTGGAGGAGGACATGGGTGTGGAGGAGGGCATGGATGTGGAGGAGGACATGGGTGTAAAGGAGGCCATGTGTGTGGAGGAGGACATGGGTGTGGAGGAGGGCATGGGTGTGGAGGAGGACTTGGGTGTAAAGGAGGCCATGTGTGTGGAGGAGGACATGGGTGTGGAGGAGGACATGGGTGTGGAGGAGGACATGGGTGTGGAGGAGGGCATGGGTGTGGAGGAGGAAATGAGTGTGGAGACAGGAATGGGTGTGGAAAGGGACATGGGTATGAGGGAGTACTTGGGGGTGGTGGAGGACATGAGTGTGTAGGTGAACATGGGTATGGAGATGGTCATGGGTGTAAGGAAGGACATGTGTTTGAAATAGGATATGGGTGTGGAGGAGGGTATGGGTGTGGAGGAGGGCATGGGTGTGGAGGAGGACATGAGTGTGGAGGAGGACATGAGTGTGGTGGAGGATATGGAAGTGGCGTTGGAAATGGATATTGAGCTTTTCTTGTTACTGATTTGGACATCGAGTGTGGTAGCGGAAATCTGTTTTATGTTGGACATGCGTGTGGGAAGGTTGGTATCTGCAAACAGCACTTTACAGGTTGGTGGACATGGAATCTGTTACGCCTGTGATGGTGGACATGGTTTTAAAGATAAGGTACGTATAATGCCTTTGGACACGGATGCAAAAGTGAGATAAAGAGAATGTGGACATGTGCGTGAAGCTGAACAAGTGTACAAAATCTGGACATGGCAGTACAGGTGGACACTCCTGCAGAATGTGGACATGTATGAGTGTGTAAAGTTTAACACATACATCGAATTAGGATGCAAGTATGGAAGTGGACATAGACAGAATGTGGACATAGGGGTGGAGATGGACATCCCAAATGGAAGTCGGCGTAGGTGAATGCTAATTTTTTAATGTATTCCAGGTTTCCAAAATATGTGAGCTGCTTATGTTGATGTGCTACTGAATACTCAGTAACAATATACACTACTGAAGTGTGTTACTAACATCAGTGAAGAACATGTGTTACTGACATAAGTGAAGAACCTGTGTTACTAACATAAGTGAAGAACTTGTGTTACTAACATAAGTGAAGAACATGTGTTATTATCATAAGTGAAGTACATGTGTTACTAACATAAGTGAAGAACTTGTGTTACTAACATAAGTGAAGTACATGTGTTATTATCATAAGTGAAGGACATGTGTTACTAACATAAACATGATGAGCATGTGTACTGTGTATAGTACAAACACGGGGCTGGAAGGATGGTATAACTGTAGGGCGTGTGTGTTACTAAGAGTATTTTAGTACAAAAATACAAGTACTGTCTTCAGATCGGTGATGATGAGAGAGTGTAGGAGGAGTCAGGGAGGGAGGGTGAGGCAGGAGCGGCGGTGGGCACGGTGGGAGTCCGGCTTCCTAAGGACAACTGACGCAGGACTTGAGCGCCAGCCATCCTCTGGGACACAAGCTCCGCCCTTCGCTCCTCCCCCTGCCTCGCCCGACCTGTCACGTGTCACCTGCTTGTTCATCTTAACTATGACTCACGCTGTTGAACAATACTTCACGATTCTCTCGACCACGTTCATTTGAACGAAACATAATGGTGTTGGTTCATATAAAATTTTTGGTGTTGATTTTACCTATGTAACAGATGGGAGTAATTTAGAAACTTGGGTGTAACTTGCGGATATACCATACCCAACCACACAGAGTACAACACTAACTTTGATTTTCTACAATTTGGGCTTGTGAACACTTAGGCTCACCTCAACGTGTGTATGTAATGCCATCATGACACAACTGACCTCAGATAAAGGGGAAAAATGACTGTGTGGGTGATGGGTGGCGGGCCGGGCAGGCAGTTGGGCTCCGCCTATGGCTCCACCCCCTGGACCTGGCTGGACCTGGCGGGTATATAGGTGGCCGCCGCGTCAAGTTGGGCAGTGTCATCAAGTCCAAGATGTTAGGAGTATACATATTTAGATGGCTATGCGAGCTGCTGGAGGTGGTGGTCCTCCAGTACGTTTGTCACGTGTTGGTCTTCATCACAGTGCTGCTGGGGACCCGCTATTACCTGGGCTCTCACGCCCATCCCCTCCCACCTGGCCCTTGGGGGGTCCCTGTCCTGGGATACCTTCCTTTCCTCAATAAGGATATTCACATTGCCTTCATGAACCTCGCCAGGAAGTTCGGTTCCGTATACCGTCTCAGCTTCGGGAACAAAATGCTCGTGGTCCTCACCGACCCTAAGATCATCCGTGACGCCTTCAAGAGGGAGGAATTTCACGCACGCCCGTCCAGCGCTCTCTATGACATGTTCGACGGCTATGGTGAGTAAACAGCTGCCTTAAGCAAGTCCTCTTGTGTCTCACATCAACACCATTATCGAACCTACATAAAAAACCTACTTTTAATCCTTCACTTTCGCTTACTAAACATTGTCAATATTATGTTCGTAATAATACTTGTTTTCACATTTTTTTTCTCATTTTCTGAAAATTCAGAAGTTTTAGAAATTCCTGCCGTTTGATTAACAAAATTATCTAGAAAGTTGTCCTGAGGCGCTTTGCTCTTGTTTGTAGGTCATACTCCCTCTACAGCCTCTAACCTCAAGTCAATTCCTTGTTAATGCGGCCAAACTTGTGTCTATTGTTTCAGATTAAAATTAGCAGACATTCAGATTTAATATATAAATAAACAAACTCAGGATGAGAAGTGTTTATATAAGGGTGAGACAGAGGAGAGTCATAGTGGAGGTTGGTGTGGGGTGGCTGAGAGTCGTGGGACGGTGACGCAATGGAAGCGAAATGCAGCCAGCCTGTGGTGGTGTGTGGCCCAGGTCCCCTACCAGACTCAACCCAAACACTTGTCAAGAAGACACCGCCTCTTAATATTATTTCTACATAGTAATAAAGCCATTAAATTAGGTTCACTAACACTAGGAAACATCTTCCCTGTATCATAAATAAGAAGGTCGGGTTGCGCCCTTACAGGATCGGGTGAAAGTGCCAAACGAACAGGCACCATTTCGTTCACTTAAAAGTGAGAGTGACCTTCACCTCCGATTCCTTGCTCTGATGCAAGAAGAAACAATATTTGCCGACTCATACATTAGTTGAAAATACAAAATACATGATGGGAATCAAATATTGTTAGCAGAGACCAACATGATAAGGAAATAGCTTTGGTATTGTCAAACCGTAAAGAGCAAGAGGCCAAAGTCGAGGTCTGAGGTGAGGTGCGTCCGAACATTCATTTTAAGAGCCGGTTTAACAACATCTTACTGGATAAACTTGAACTCGAGGGTCATACCAACACTGCATTTTACTATTAAATAATTCGTTATATATATATATATATTATATATAATATATATATATATATATATATATATATATATATATATATATATATATATTATATATCATATATATATATATATATATCATGTATCTATGTGATATAAATATATAATTGACCATGGCAATACTACCTGTGTGGAATAATTTTGACTAACTTTATGCATGTTTTGGCTTACAGGTCTGGTCAACACCTCTGGAGTAACCTGGCGGGACCAGAGAAGGTTCCTACACGAGCGCCTCCGAGCCCTTGGCATGAAGACCACCGGACCAGGTCGTGAGCAGATGGAAGTCAGGATTATGGTGAGTTACAATCGAGTTTCCTGTACATTCTGATATTTTAATTTTTGTTTGTACAAAGCAGCTACTGAATAATTTTAAGGGAAATTTTAACAGGTTGTATATCATTAGACTTCAAATAACGTCATAATGATCTCTAGTTATTTAGTAAAGAAGATATGTTTAATTATTCTAATATTCTACTTGTTCTTTTCCCCCACAGAGTGAGGTGGAGTGTTTGCTGCAGTGTCTGGCCACAGGCAAGGGCAAGGCTATGGAGGTGGGCGAGCTGCTCTGTAATGCCTCTACTAATGTCATGTGTTCCCTCCTCATGTCAGTCCGTTTCCGCCCCAACAATCCCAACTTCCTTCGCTTTATGGAACTTTATGATGAAGGCTTTAAGCTGTTTCTCAAGTGTGACATCACGAGTTACCTCCCCGTCTGCAAGTATTTCCCTTCAGTCAATGAGAACTTCCAGAAACTGATCCAGAGCCGAGATGAGTCTGGCGAGATGATCCGGAACATCATCAAGGAGAGGCGAGAGACTTTTGACCCCAGCCACACCGGAGACATCCTTGACTGTTACCTCCTAGAAGAACACCGAGCCAAGGAGGAAGGAAGAGTTCTATTTGAAGGAAAAGATTTTGGTGAGTTGATGTTCATTGTTTCGTGTTTGTCTGTCACGTTTTACCACATAATTCTTGCCTACAAGTGGAGTTAAACAGAGACGTGACCTTCAACATGTATTTGATATATTTCATTTCATACATAAGGTTTTAAGGGGAACTTTACATGATATATTATTTCTGTTCATTTTACTCTGTCAGGTAGAAATATTATTTGGTATAAATCGCCGTGAAAATATTACTCATTTAATGTTCTTTATGTAGGTTGTGACTCCTATATTAACGTACTCACGGTTTTTATTTACAGACCGACAACTGGTACAGGTAATGGCTGACATGTTCAGTGCCGGAGAGGAGACGGTCAAGACATGTTTGTTGTGGGCTCTCGTGTATTTGCTGCGTCACCCAAAAGTCATGCACAAGGTTCAGGATGAGCTGGATGCTGTGGTGGGCCGCTCTCGCATGCCAATTCTCGACGACCAGCAGCACTTGCCCTACACAGAGGCGACCCTGTGTGAGGTCCTTCGTCGCTCCACTGTAGTTCCTCTGGGGACTTCCCACGCAACTACCAGGGATACTACACTAGGAGGCTACACCATCCCTAAGGGAGCCACCGTCATTCCCCTCATTTATGCTTGTCATATGGATTCACAGCTGTGGGAAGACCCGGAGAGGTTTGAACCAGCCAGGTTTATAGATGCAGAAGGACGAGTGAAGAAGCCAGAGCAGTTTATTCCCTTTGGCGTTGGACGACGTATGTGTCTCGGTAACGTCCTCGCTCGAAGTGAACTTTTCCTCTTCTTCACTTCCATCCTTCACGTCTTTAACTTGGCGAAGCCAGAAGATGAGCCCCTACCCAGCATGGAAGGAAACCTCGCCACTACTTATACACCAAAGCCATTTAAGGTAAGAAGTACTTCCAACTACAATTAATGCTATTATATACGTCACTATAAAATTCAAACGAAAGACTATGTAATCTGCAAAAAAAACAAGTTTTTAAATAAGATAGCGACTATTATCTTTGACTTATCTGGCAAACACAAAATTTCAGCCCCGTAAGACATCCTACTGAAAGCTAAAAAGATTACTATTACCACTGAGTCAATTCACAGATAAATAGGTAAACAAATGTATTTGGGTTGTAACGTTTTATTTCTTTTACTTACAGTTGTCGTTCATCCCTCGTGAGGTGTCAAAGATCGGTAACATTGACATGCAGTCCCATGAGCTAAGAACAGCAGGACTTTAAGGGAGGTACTTCCTCCCTATGACTTCACAACACAACACACACAAAAGGCCCTGGACTCTGTTACCCCCTGACAGTTCCAACACTTCTAGTGACTCCACCTCCGTCTAGCAATAACCCCCCCCCCCCCTCCTCAACGAAATATTCGGTGAAGTGGAGTGGAGGAAGCTTGGAGGTTCTGGAGGTCAAGTTAGTGTGGACTGAGAAGTAGCTCAAGTGAAAATTTTGGTGTGAAAGTCAAGAGGAAGAGTGAGAGAGGTTGTCGAGGCTGGCCCCACACCCACCCTCCGCCTTATAAAAGCAGGAAGTCCCACCAAAGACAGCGTGCCGAGTCCCTCCTAAGATCCGGCGGCTTATCTGTGATATGTTTGTAGTAGTATAATATAGTAGTTTGTTGTGTAAAGTACATTAGGTTCTTTGTCTCTTTGCTGTAGTATAGGATTTTCTTTAATGGAGTCTCAGGCGTAAAGATGTTCTTTCAGTTAATTGATGGTAAAGTTATAACCGGGTTAGATTTCTTTAGCTCGATAAGTCAGGTGAGTTGAGTCAGCGTCATGTGACGCACCACGCTTCAAGCTGTGCATGCACAAAGAGCACACGCTATTGCTGTGGACAGTAAATGTAAACTTGTAAATGATAAATAATTAGTAGTCGATTGTTAACTAGCCAAGTAAGCCTTAAGTTAAACTGAACGTATGAGCAGTCTGTCTGTCACTGCTTGTTCCTGCTCAATACTGTGCTCAAGTAATTTCTAAGTAGATTTTATATGTGGCCTCACTAGACGGGGCTTGTAAGGAGAATAGCGTTTCTTAATTATTAAAATATAGAATGTTTCCAAGCTTTCAGTAAACCCTTTAGTGTTTGCTCATTCTCTGTGTACACTACTGTGTCATTAAGAATATTATACTTCACCAAAGTAATTACAAGAAAATTCCACACTCAGATAAACTAACAAGAAAATTGGTAAAAAAGAAACATTTATATTGTCACTGACAGAAGATAAAGTTTTAACCACATAATAAACTTAACTTAATCGTTAAGTACTATAAGTTAACGATTACGTTAAGCTAACTTAACTAGTTAACTTAAAATACTGGTTAACTTAACTTAATCGAAATTTTATCAAATTAATCGATTAACCGCGGTTAATTATCGATTAACTACTTATAAAAATAACAATATTCAAATTAAACACACCAACCCTTTCACCCAGTGAGTGAGCATCCATATCGTTGGTTTTCCTGTACAGTACACGTTAGTTCGTACTTGTAACTAACCAGACTGGGGTTGCCTGTCACCTCTCAGTTACTTAGTTGTTGCAATGTCCAATTCAGGCATACGCATCGGGCAATTAATTAACGTGATCGTTAACTTCTACACGATTAAGTTACGTAGTTGACTTTTAAAATACTGGCTAACTTTACTTATTCAGAGCAAAATTAATTTAACTTAAATAGTTAAATTTGAAAGTTAATGGAACAAAACGATTCTCTCAAACCTTTCTATCAACACGTAATCAGTGTCTCCCACCCCACACACGAACTGCTAACCGCCACACAAAGTAAGGTGAGCAACAAAACACACACACACACACACACACACACACACACACACACATACCCTTCACTCTCAATAGATCACACACCTAACCCAACCATCAACAAACTGAAAAAAGTCAAACAAGACAACATAATACCACAGAATAGCAACAGACATCTTTCCTCTCTACCCCAAGATATTTCCCCTACATTAAAACATTATAAAACAAAGTCTTAACTAAGGAATCAACAAATTATCTCTCATTTTACTCACTTTATCCCATTAGCTGGGTGAATGAGTGAGCGAGTGAGTGACACTGTAGCTTCATATCACCTTTTTTCTGGTAAGAAAAACAAATAAAATCATAATTATTGTTTTTTATAGTCGAATAATGTATTGCTTTCCTTGTACACCACTACTACTGTCGCTATTGTCGCCATTACTACTATCATCATCATCGCTACTGTCGCCATTACTACAATCACCACAACCACTACTGTCACCATCACTACTATCACCATAACCACTACTGTCACCACCACTACTATCACCATCCCCACTGTTGTCACCATCACTACTAACACCATCAGTACCATCACCACCACCACCACTACTGTTACCATCACTACAATCACCACCACCACTATTACCACTTCTGTCACCATCACTACTAACACCATCACTGCCATCACCACCACCACCACCACTATTGTTACCATCACTAAAATTACCACCATCACTACTATCACCACCATCACTACCGTCACCATCACTACTATCACCACCACCACTGCTGTCACCATCTACTTTGCTGTCACTCGGAATCGAGTATGACGATCATCCAGCTATGTTACAGTGATATGGGTTATTAGGGATGCCACCTAGGTTGGTGTGTTTTAAGGGGACTGAAGAGGCCGATACGAGACCGGCAAGATCGTTAGCAGTAGTTGCACAGGTGGATGGCTCCATCTAATGCGGGAAAGGCGGCTGCAGCGCCTTTCCAGCGCTGGCCCTTGTCCGCCTCGGTTTACAGTCGGTGTGAGCCGAGATACTGAGAGTGGGTAACATTAGAGAGGGTAGTACCGTTAAGCCGGATAGATAGTGGAGGTGTGGTTGAACCAGGGGCAGGCTGAAAGGGAATCTGAGTCTCACGCACATCACTTCAAGGCCGAAGTGTGCATATGCAGCTGCATAGTTGTTCAGGATCACCTGCGGGTCGCGTTCAGTGTGAGCAAAAAGAGTGAGGTTGTCTGCATGCTGAAGTCCAGTAATGGAAGCTGCCGACACCCTTGTTCCTGCCTGAGTCGTCTTATTTTGAAAAGATCCTTCATCCGGTACTCTATGTCCACCCTACCTGCTAAATTGGCACTAAAACGAGCAAGGAAGGAAGCCAATAAAATGGAAAAGATAGTTGGCGCCAGTACACATCCTTGTTTTACCCCCTGTTGCATGGGGAACAATTCAGACTGGATGCCATTGTGCAGGACACTGCCGTTCATGCCATCGTGGAGTTAACTCACAATGGTGATGAATTTTGGTGGGCAGCCAAACCGGCTGAGGGTCCACTAGAGGACTTCCCTTTTGAATGAGTCGAAGGCCTTGGTGAGAACAATAAATGCCATGTACACTGTACACTGTACACTGGGTGTGCGAGGGCCAGGAAGGGACATGCATGGGGTTGTCCAGGAAAGCTCTGACTTGAACATTGGTGAGGCTGCAGGTAAGAGGGGGCTCACTGCCAGCCTGGATGTTATCCAGATCTATGAGATCAGTGAGGGTCTTGGCACCTAGATTGACTTTAGGAGTCTTCCTGACCCTGAAGGAATCGTCACCAACTGATTCGTCATGCCCAGATCCTCTCATAAGTCTCATATCCAAGATCTTTTTGACTGCCACTCTTCTCTCCTCCACATCCTTACTGCAGAGCATTGTCTGCAGAACTGCCTCGGGATGAGCATACCAGGAAGATCTCCTCACAGTCTGCTCCACAATCTGAACAACCTTCCTTGGCTGACTCCTCAGGAGCTCAAGCTGGAAGAGAACATGCCTCAGACCTTCGGAGAACGATGACTTGACCTTGGTGTTGAACCAATTTGGCAAGTAGACACTCACGATGAATTGGACAATAAGTCTCAGGTTGTGAAGCTGGTTCCCTTTCAGTTTATGATGAGCGACCCAAATTCTGCAGAACCTGAGAGCCGTTGTGAGCCACCTAGAATGTGAGACTGGACCTATCTGCAGGTAAGCAAGTCTATCAGGCATGAACCCAGTTTTGATGGCACTGCAAATCATGTAGCCATAGTACTGGTCAGTACTCGGTCGTCAATGACAGTATGTGCAAGCTCAACGAGTGGAGGGCCAACTGTGATTTTTTCAAAGCTCGCATTTATTTCTAACTCAGTGGCAGAGTCCAGCATCTTGCCAAGAGGACCAGACCATCTGTTGTTTGAAAGAGTCTTGCCATCCAGCTCCTGCATCAGATGTCTGAGTGGCAACTCGTTGGTGTGGAGGTCACAAACAATCCAGACCAGCTTCCTCCCAATCTTCCGCTCTATCCACTGTATAACCCCCACCCCCCCTTGCCACCCTGTGTTCGTGTTGGTGCTGTCCCCTCCAATGGCCTGCAGGGTCTGGTCTATGTTCCACTCTCTGAGCCAATTCACAATGTTATCTGCCACTATCTCAGCTGGTTTCCTGATGTCATCTTTCTCTGGAGTGAAATGCCACAAATACTTCCCTCCTGGTTCACTGCAGCAGGAGTAGTGTTCCTCCTTCACCATGGCAGGGAACAACTTGTCAGAATCTCCAACTTTCATGAACACTTTAGTGTCATCCCTTCTCCCATCAAAGAGCAAACAATTGATTCCATTTTCTCTTATCCCCTTATCAAACTCCTCTTCTAGGTTACTGATAAGTTTCTCCTGAGCTCTCCTTACTTTGTTATGATCTATCACCAGGTGAACATCATCAGGTGTCATCAAACCACCGTCAATCCAGGCAGCTGTTGCTATCTCTGCAGTTTCTCTGAGACCAGTGTGGTGTCGCATGCTGGCCAGAGCTATGCTCGGGATATCTTTCCTATTTCGAATGTTATGCCTGAAGGTTTGGGATCATTATTTTCTGGGTTAGGGACAAAGTCACCATTCTCCTGGTCAGCACTCGGATCAGCCATGGGGAAGTCATTAAACTCTGAATCAGCTTGACTCCAATCATCGGCCTTTTTTACCTCACCCTGGGCCTTCTCAAGTCTCTTTTCCTCGGCAACTCTTCTCCTCTTCTGTCTCTCTGTGGCAGCCTCCTGCCTCTTGGACTCCGGAATATCTTGGCTAGAAATCATGAGAGCCCCTATACTGCCAGTCTTCTCTCTCTGTGCTTTGACAAATGCCAGTTCGATCACAGGAATCTTCAGTTCACGCTTGCAAATACAGGAGATGTGGGCCTCGGATTTACAGTCACGATCGCATCCAAACTCAGGACAGAGAACAATTGGGCACTTGCAAGTAATTATGTCAAATAACTAGTGCAGTTGCTTGGCAAAGCTGTCCTTAACTGCAAGTTTTCCTCTCCCAAGAGAGATATCTCTTGCCTTTTCCCAACTGGCTAGCAGTCTCTCACTAATCTTCTTCTGACTTGTTATGACTGGAGGCTTGAACTGAGCGTTAGCCAGAGTGTACTGTGCCAAGACAGCTTTGGTCATATCACTGGCAATGTCTTTGTTTGTGTAAGTTCTTTGGTTCTTTTCACTGATTTGCCTGATTAAAACACCGTATCTCAAAGCATCTCTCAATGTAGGCAACTCCGACTTCAGGAGCTCTCTCCCAGACCCAAGATAGTGACTGAGATGGCTTGATTTTTGGTTCCTCGTCCTGACACAAGCAGCCATCGCAAATATTATCAACTTATAAATGCATCAGAATCTGAAACAGAAAAAAATATTGTTAGTTGGGTTGTTAAAGAATGAAGTCAGAAAGCAATGTTCACTATTTAATTGTAATGCACTAATGCAGCTGTACGTTAGATTTTCGATAAATTTCACGCTAAAATTTACCGAGCAAAAGGTTTCAAAATATTGAAACTGAAATTATTTTCTGTTTATATACACTAAAATCTACCAAAAAAGTGATGGGCGATTAGTTTTAGCTGATCTTCCCTCCTATGACACACCCTAGTGTTACATCATTGTTACAACCAGTGTTACCTCATTGTTACCACCAGTGTTACATCGTTGGTACTACGATGTTACATCATATATACTACCAGCGTTACAATATTAATCCTACCAGTGGTACATCATTGTTACTACCAGTATTATATCATTTTTACTGCGAAATGTTACATCATTGGTACTGCGAAGTGTTACATCATTGGTACATATCCAGTCTCGCTCAAGATTCTTCGAACACTGCTGGAGACAGCTTGCAACTCAAGGCCATTTGTTTACTATAGTACGTCTTAAAAATTATGAATAAATGCAAAAGTTATGGGTGATTGGTTAATTAGTTCCCCGTTGCTTAATTTAATGTTTGGGCTGTGTTGTTTCGTATTATATTATGCTACGTACTATAGTAAATAAACAGCCTTGAGTTGCCAGCTGTTTCAAGCAGTGTTCGAGGAATCTTGAACGAGACTGTACTACCAATGTTACATCTTTGTTAATCCCAGTGTTACATCATTATTACTCTCAGTGCTACATTATAGTTCTTACCAGTGTTACATAATTTTTACTACCAGTGTTACATCATTGGTACTACCAGTGTTACATCATTGGTACTACGAAGTGTTACATTATTGGTACCTGTACTACCAATGTTACATCATTGTTACTACAGTGTTACATCATTATTGCTACCAGTGCTACATCATAGTTACTACCAGTGCTACAACAATGGTACTGCCAGTGTTATATCACTTTTACTACCATTGCTACATCATAGTTACTACAAGAATTACATCATTGGTATTACGAAGTATTACATCCTTGGTACCACCAAGTGTTACAATATTGTTATCACCAGTGTTTTATCATTGTTATTACCAGTTTTACATCATTATTACTACCAGTGCTACATCATAATCAATACCAGTATTTCATCATTGGTACTAAGATGTGTTAGATCACTGGTATCTCGAATAGTTACAAGATTGTTACCATCAGTGTTTCATCATTGTAACTACCAGTGTTACAAAATTTTTACTACCAGTGTTACACAATTTGTACTACCAGTGTTACATCATTAATTCTACCAGTGTCATATCATTGTTACCACCACTGTTGCTTCAATGTTACTATCAGTATTACATCATTGGTACCACGACGTGTTACAACATTGTTACATCATTCTTACTACCAGTATTGCATTATTGTTACTGCCAGCGTTACATCAGTGGTACTACCAATGTTACATCATAGTTGCTATCAGTGTTACATTATTGTTACTAACACTGTTGCATCATTGAACTACCTGTGTCACATCATTGTTACTACCAGTGTTACATCATCGATACAGTCTCACCCAAAAGTTCATTAATTCTCCCAGTCAGCTATTGCTGCACTGCCTGCTTCAGATGTTTAAAACTGTCTCAGTATCAACCAGAACATGAAACCGATACGATTGAATCTAAAGGTTCGAAGTTACAGACTGAAGTTCATACATCTGAAGCAGGCAGTGCAGCAATAGCTGGCTGGAAGATTTAACGAACTTTTGAGTAAGACTGTACTACCAGTGCTACATCATTGTTGTTACCAGTAAAATCATTGGGAAATACCAGTGTTACATCATTAGTACTTCCCGTGTTACATAATTGGTACTAACAGTGTTACATCATCAATACTTCTAATGTTACATCAATGGTACCTGTACTACCAATGTTAAAGCATTGTTCTTACCAGTGTTACAGGTTCTTACTACCAGTTTTATATCATAGTTATCACCAGTAGTAGTGGGCCTGCGCGGCGTGGGGGTGTTATTGGAGGTAATATACTCAGTTTGTGGGAGCGAGAATTTCACAGTGTGTCGGTGAATATCGGATGTCACCTTGAGCATCGTCGCCAACGGTTCTTCTCATCCCTTACGGCATTAAACGCAAATATTGCGTGTGTTCACCGGCTATCTTCAAGTGAGCCTGTGAGTACTTGGATGGACGGCGACTGCAGATGCCAAGTGCCAGTGCCAGTGTCGATAGGCCTACTTTGGCAGGAGTAGCATCGAGACTCTCATCCTTATGGGGCCAAGTGCTCTACGACTTGCGGTCGCCCCCACCCCAAGTAAAGGTCACTTAATGTAGTGTCGGCCGACGACCAAGAGGGGTGGCCTTCACATCCGCGCGAGCACGTATGCCCCTACTACCCGGACACAGCAGTCCAGCCTGTCACCTCTTTGCCCTTTACTCATAAGAACTAGTTTCTTCTCCTGTATGGGACCAAGGCAGAGGTCGGAGGCGGAAGTAACTGCCGCCCAAGGTGCTGATCACTATGGCGGGTAACAGACATTGCTGTGTCTGTGCTAGCCAGTACCAAAACTGCACAAATTGTGAATGTGCGAGAAACAACCGACCATGTGTGGATTGAAGAAGGGGATACAATTGTCAGAACCCACGTAGCAGGGAGCCGACACAGGAGGCCACAGTGGATATCGCTGGGACCCAACCGCCCATTGATATCCTAAATGACAGCAGTGTGTCTACTCAACCTCAAAATGTAATACTAATAAACACTGCTCCCTTAGTAGCAGATGTCCACGAGGAGAATGAGAGACAGCCACCACAGTGGAATGGCATGTCGATGGAAAATGCAGACATATGGGTCAAAGAAACCTACTCAGAAATTGTCAGGTGGTCGCCCGCTAACCTATTTGAACCACCCAAGTGTGCGGCCACCAAAGAAATGATTCGGGAGATGATTCGCCTTATAACTAATTACACCCAGGACCGCTTCCTCGCCCCTTTAACTCTTCAAATACTGGCAATAATACCACATTTATTCTGTCAAAGGACAAATGCAATGACTAAGTGCAAAGAAAATGTGGCAGCAATGAACAGAAAACTGACAATGTGGCAGAAAGGGGCTCTTGATGGTCTGCGCGTGGCAAGAATATTGCAGGAGAGACTTAAATTCATTGGAGACGGAAAGCACAACACTGAGGATGTTGCCAGAAAGTTTGGTAATAAGATGCGTGTAGGAAAAGTGTCCTCGGCGATAAGACCTCTCACAAAGAAATCTTCGGGTGGTTTCATTAGAGAGGCGTAGAGTTAGGGGAGATATGATAGAGGTGTACAAGTGGGTAAGTGGGATTAACAAGGGTAAAATGGAAGATGTTCTGAAGCTCAGTAATAACGAAATAACTAGAACAAATGGCTTTAAATTAGATAAATTCCGATTCAGAAAGGATATAGGCAAGCACTGGTTTGGTAATAGAGTTGTGGATATGTGGAATAGGCTACCGAGTGCTATAGTAGGATCGGGGACGCTAGGGAGCTTCAAGACGAAGTTGGATAGGCACATGGAAGTGCTGGGATGGGTGTGAAAGGGATCTGCCCTGTATGGGCCAGTCGGCCTCCTGCAGTATCCCACTTTCTTATGTTCTTATGTACATTACGACAGAACGACAGCACTGCCAAAATGATAAGGTGCAGCAACTGTTTGCTACAGGTACCAGGAAATTTGAAAAAAAAAGTAGCTATAGCACAGGAGGTGGGCGCCTCGAACTGGTTAACTACTTTAGCGATAAGGGCAAATGGTTTCCGTCTCAATAAAACAAGAATTTACAGATGCCATTGCCCTAAGGTATGGTTGGCCAGTAGAAGGGTCGCCCTACCAATGCGTGTGTGGCTCTACCTATGACGTCGATCACGCCACGGTGTGCAAGAAAGCGGGCGTCATTTGCATGAGGCATGACAAAGTAAGGGATCTCACAGCAAATTTGTTGAAAGAAATATGCCTTGATGTCATGGTAGAACCGACCCTTCTTCCATTGGACGGTGACACTTTCCAACATAGGACTTTAAACACATCCAACGAAACCCGTGTTGACGTCAGTTCTCGATGATTCTGGACGCAGGGACAGCGAACCTTCTTCGACATCAGGATTTTTGATCCCATGGCCGCATGTCACCGTAACCTAGCTCTCGGTGCGGCACACAGTAGGAACGAGAATGACAAGATAAGGGCATACGGGGAGAGAATTCAGAACGTTGATCAAGGCAGCTTCACTCCTCTAGTGTTCACAACCTCTGGGGGGATGGGACCAAGTGCAAGATGTTTCCACTCCAGACTCGCGGAGGTGATCTCCGAACAGAAGCAGCAGCCCAGAAGCTACGTTACAGCTTGGATGAGATGTCGACTGTCTTTCTCTCTCCTTCGGTCGGCTTTGCTTTGCATCAGGGGAATGAGAGCTTCTGCGCCAAAGCCGACAACAGCTGCAGATATTGACTATGAGGCTACAGTCAACTGAATGCCGTATAGACCTGCGACTCAACTAAAATTCAACACAGCTAGGATAGCTATTATATATTAGGATACTTAATATCAAGGTAATAAAGTGGTGGCGAAAAAAAATGTTTCATATCATAGTGCCTACCAGAGCTACATCATTGGTACTACCAGTGTTACAGTATTGGTACTATCAGTGTAACATCATTGGTAATACCAGTGTTACATTATTGGTACTATCAGTGTTACATCATTGTTACTACCAGTGTTAAATCATCGGTTGCTATCGGTGTTATATCATTCGTACTACCAGTGTTAAATTATTGGTACTACCAGTGCTACATCATTGTTACTGCAAGTGTTACATCTTTGTTACTACAAGTGTTACATCATTGTTAATACCAGTGTTACATCTTTTCTATTATTAGTGTTACATCAGTGTTACTGCCAAGGTTACAATATTGTTCCTACCAGTCTTACATAATTTTTACTACCAGTATTACATTATTGGTACAACGAAATGTTACATCATTGGTACTATCAATGTTACATCAATGGTACTATCAGTGTTACATCAGTGTTATTACCAGTAGTACGTTTTTGGTACTTCCAGTATTACAATATTGTTATTACCATTGCTACATCATTGTTACTACGAGTGTTACATCATTGGTATACAAGCGTTACATCATTGGTAATACTAGTGTTACATTATCGCTTCTACCAGTGCTACATCATTGTTAATAAAGGTTTTATATCATAGTTATTACCCGTGTTAAATCAATGTTACTACCAGTGTTACACCATTGGTTTCTACCGGTGTTACATCATTGGTACTACCTGTGTTACATCAGTGATACTAACAGTGTTACATCAGTGATACTAACAGTGTTACATTAGTGGTACCACGTAAGGTTGCAATGTTGTTACATGATTATTACTACCAGTATTTCATTGATGGTACTTCAAAAGTGTTACATAATTGTTAATACCATTGTTACTTAATTGTTAATACCAGTGTTACTTCATTGACTAAAAGTGTTACATCATAGTTACTCTCAGTGTTACATCATTGTTACTAACAGTGTTATATTATTTGAAGACACCAGTGTTATATCATTGGTACTTCCAGTGTTACATCAATGTTACTAGCAGTGTTATATGGTTGGTTACTACGAGTGTTAAAACATTGTTGCTAACAGTGTTATATCATTGACACTGCCAGTGTTAAATCATTAGTACTCCCGGTGTTACAGCTCTCATACTACCAGTGTTTCATTATTATTACTGCAGGTGCTGCATCATTGGTACCATCGATGTTACATCATTGTTACTACCAGTGTTACATCATTGTTACTACCAGTGTTAAATCATTAATTACTACCAGTGTTACATCATTGGAACTAACAGTTTTTCATCATTAGTACTACCAGAGTTACATAATTTTACTACCAGTGTTACTTCACTGGTAGTACCAGTGTTACATCATTGTTACTACCATTGTTACATCATTTTTACTACCAGTTTTACATCGTTTGTACTACCAATGTTACATCAACGGTACCTGTACTACCAATGTTACATCATTGTTCTTACCAGTGTTACATCGTTCTAACTACCAGTTCTACATCATAGTTCCTACCAGTGTTACATCATTGTGTTTACCAGTGCTACATCATTGGTTGCCTCCAGTGTTACATCATTGGTACTATCAATGCTACATCATTGTTTCTACCAGTGTTACACCATTGTTACTACCAGTGTTACATACTTTTACCACCAGTGTTACATCATTGGTTACTACCAATGTTACATCATTGGTACTATCAGCGTTACATCATTGTTACTAACAGTGGTACATCTTTGGTGGTACCAGTGTTACATAACTGGTACTACCAGTGTTACATAACTGGTACTAACAGTGTTACATAAGTGGTACTACCAGTGTTAAAGCATTGTGAATACCAATGTTGCATCATTGTTACTAACAATGTTATATCATTGTTGCTACCAGTGTTATATCATTGGTACTACCAGTGTTACATCATTTTGCTACCAGTGTTACACCATTGTTAGTACCAGTGTTCCATCATTTTTACTACTAGTGTTACATCATTGGTTATTACCAGTGTTACATCATTGGTACTACCGGTGTTAAATCATTGGTACTACCAGTGTTACATCATTGTTACTACCAGTGTTAAATCATTTATTTCTACCAGCGTTACATCATTGGTACTACCAGTGTTACATCATTGACACTACCAGTGTTACACTATTGTTACTACCAGTGTTACACCGTTGTTACTACCAGTCTTACATCATTTTTACTACTTGGGTTACATCATTGGTTACTACCAGTGTTGCATCATTGACAGTACCAATGTTACATTATTGATACTACCAGTGTTACATAATTGTTACTACCAGTGTTACAGCATTGTTAATATCAGTGTTACATTATTGTTACCATCAGTGTTACATCATTGTTACTACCAGTGATACATTATTGGTGCTACCAGTGTTAAATCATTGCTACGACCTGTGGTACATCTTTGGTGTTACCAGTGTCACATCATTGTTAATACCAGGGCTATTTTATTGTTATTACTAGTGTTACATCATTGGTACTATGAGGGTTACATCACTGTTACTACCAGTGGTTACTTTCAGTGTTACATAACTGGTACTACCAGTGTTACAACATTGTTAATTACCTATGTTGCATCATTGTTATTACCAGTTCTACATCATTGGTATTACCAGTGTTACATCATTTTACTACCAGTGTTATTTTTTTTGGTACTACCAGTGTTACATCATCTTTACTACCATTGTTACTATCAGTGTTACTTCATTTGTACTACCAATGTTATATCAATGTTCTTTTTTTTTTTTTTTTTTACGGGGATTAGCCCACCCGGGCAAAGGTCACTGACCCACATCGGGGCCTGGGGGCGAAAATGTAATAATAATAATAATAAAAATAATAATAATAATAATAATAATAATAATAATAATAATAATAATAATAATAACAATAATAATAATCATGATAATAATAATAATAATCATAATAATAATAATAATAATAATAATAATAATAATAATAATAATAATAATAATAATAAAAATAATAATAATAATAATAATAATAATAATAATAATAATTATAATATTTCAGATAAGTATAATTAAAAAAAGATACAAAATAAAAATAATAAAATAATAATGATAACAACAATAATAATAATAATAATAATAATAATAACATTGCAATAATAATTAATAATAATAATAATAATAATAATAATAATAATAATAATAATGCAATGATCATAATAAAGAACCATAAAGAAATAAAATAAAAAAGATCAAGAGTGAGAAACAATATATATGTATGTTGTGTTGTCAATATTCAGAGAAACAATTGAGACCCTGCAATTGTGTGTAAATGAAGCAGAAAGTCAGATCAGCAACCTGGGACTTGGTCACAATTTTCGTGATGCCCTTTGGCAGCAGGGTCTACCATTAGACAACATATTATGCTTCCAATATTTTCCCAGGCGGTAGTACCTCCCTGTTTGGTAGTTGCCTATCTACCTACTTACCAGTGTTGCATCGTTCTTACTACCAGTTCTACATCATAGTTACTACCAGTGTTACATCATTGTTTACTACCAGTGTTACATCATTGTTACTACCAGTGTTACATCATTGTTACTACTTGTGTTACATCATTGTTACTACCAGTGTTTCATCATTGGTACTACCAGTGTTACATCATTCTTCCTACCAGTCTTAGAGCATTGGTACTACCAGTGCTACATTATTTTTACTACTAGTGTTACATCATTGTTACTACCAGTGTTACATCATTGGTACTACCAGTGTTTCATTATTGATACTTCTAGTGTTGTATCATTACTAATACCAGTGTTACATAATTTTTACATCCATTGTTACACTTTTGGTACTAAGAGTGTTACATCATTGTTACTACCAGTGTTACATCATTATTTCTACCAGTGATACATAATTTTTACTACCATTGTTAATCATTGGTACTCATAGTGTTCCATCATTGTTACTATGATTGTTACATCATTTTTACTAGCAGTGTTGCATCATTGGTGCTACCAGTGTTACATCATTGGAACTAACAGTGTTACATAATTGGTACTAACAGTGTTACATAATTGGTACTAACAGTGTACATCATTGTAATTACCAGTGTTACATCATTAGTTTTCTACCAGTGTTACATCATTGATATTAACAGTCTTATATTATTGGTACTATTTGTGTTACATTATTAGCGCTACCAGTGCTACATCATATTTACTACTATTGTTACATCATTGTTACTACCACTGTTACTTCATTACTACTACCAGGGTTACATCACTGCTACAACCAGTGGTACATCATTGGTTTCTGCTAGTGTTACATAATTTTATTATCCGTGTTACATCATTGTTACTCTCAGTGTTACATTATTGTAGCTACAAGTGTTACATCGTTGTTACTGCCAGTGTTACATTATTGGTAATCCTTGTGTTACATTATTGTTATTATTAGTATTCCCTCATTATTACTCTCAGTGTTACATTATTGTTACTACAAGTGTTACATCGTTGTTACTGCCAGTGTTACATTATTGGTACTCCTAGTGTTATATAATTGCTATTATCCGTGTTACATCATTGCTACTACCAGGGTTACATCACTGCTACTACCAGTGGTACATCATTGGTTACTACTAGTGTTACATAATTGTTACTATCAGTGTTACATCTTTATTAAAATCAGAGTTACATTATTGTTACCATCAGTGTTGCATCATTGTTACTACCAGTGTTACATCATTGTTACTATCAGTGTTACATCATTGGTACTACTAGTGCTACATCATTGTAACTACAGTGTTACATCATTGTTACTACTAGTGTTACATCATTGAAACTACCAGTGTTACATGATTGGTACTAACATTGTTACATCATTATTACTACCAGTGTTACATCATTGGTGCTACCAGTATTACATCATTGGTGCTATCAATGTTACAACATTGGTACTATCAGTGTTACATTATTTATATTACCAGTGTTACATTATTGGCACTACTGGTATTACATCATTGAAAATACCAGTGTTACATCATTGTTACTATCAGTGCTGCATCATTGATGCTGCCAATGTTATATCATTGTTATTACCAGTGTTACATCCTTGGCTACTACCAGTTTTACATCATTGATATTAACAGTGTTATATCATAGGTATTACCAGTGTTACATCATTTTTACTAACAGTGGGACATGATTGGTGCTACAAGTGTTGCATCATATTTATTACTATTGTTACATCATTGTTACTACCAGTGTTACATCATTGCTACTACCAGGGTTACATCACTGTTACTACCAGTGGTACATCATTGATTACTACTAGTGTTACAAAATTGTTACTACCAGTGTTACAGCATTATTAATATCAGTGTTACATTATTGTTACCATCAGTGTTACATCATTGTTACTACCAGTGTTACATCATTGTTACTCTCAGTGTTACATTAATGTTACTACAAGTGTTACATCGTTGTTACTGCCAGTGTTACATTATTGGTACTCCTAGTGTTACATTATTGTTATTATCAGTATTCCCTCGTTGTTACTCCAAGTGTTATATCCTTATTACTACCAGTCTTACATCATTGGTTCTACAAAGTGCTCCATTATTTTGTACCTGTACTTCCAAGGTTACATTATAATGTAACCTTGGAAGTACAGTGGTAGGAACAATAATTATTGTTCCTACCAATCCTTCAGCATTGTTACTATCAGTGTTGTATCATTGGTACTACTAGTGCTACATCATTGTAACTTACAGTGTTACATCATTGGTACTACTAGTGCTTCATTATTGTAACGTATAGTGTTACATCATTGTTACTTCGTTAGGTACTAATTATAATGCGAAGTGTGGATCCAGCTTTTTTATATCAGTTGTCTTGCCATCAGATATAAAGTGCTTTACCATTGCATACACAGTGTGCTTGGATCTGTCCCTATAATGTGGTGGAGTTTGTGGCCATATGTCAGGCCGCACACTTTACATTTAGTTTTGTTCACATCTGCCTAGGGGGTATACTGCAGTAAGTTCTCATATCCTAACCATAGTCTAGCGGATACAACGTCTTATAAATCTACTGATCTTGTTACTTGCTCCACTTGATACATTTCATCATGGTAATCAATGGATTAACTAGTGCCTGTTTGCACTTCAAATTTAATCAACAAGTTCATTCCTGATTACAGATTTTATAGTTATGTTTGACAGTCTTAGAGAGAGTTCAAAATTGTCATTCTTGGTCGCGAGTTTAACCAAGGCATCAACAAGACATATGTGTTTGTGTTTGGCTTCAGAGACAACCGGGTGACTGAGTTTAGGGTATCAAGAGCAAGTAGTGATGATAAGGAGTTAGTGATGATGAGACTGTCAGTGGTAGTGCGTTCAATAAGTTTCAGGGCTGTGAGTATGGCAAATAGATGAATTTGTAGAGTTAATGCCAAATTATTAATTCTTGCTACATTCTGTCTTACATTACCGTTAGTCTGAATTCACAATGACAGCACTTCTTGCCCTCCCACAGACAGTGTTAAGAGGGACATCAGTGTAGATGGTCTGTGTGAAGTTATTTTCAGTTTGTAGGTCATGTTCAAGAGCTCTCTCTCTTGGCAATTTTGGTAAATTTTGGATCGTGTGTGGTAAGTCGGTTAGACGGGTACGTGGGTGTCTGTGATATCAAAGGGAACTATCCGCCATGGGGGCAGGAAGTGCTGCTGTGTCTGAGCTTTGTACAGAAGGTCTTGTACATACCTCCTCATATGTGCAGCAGTAGTTTGGACCCATTTAGATTCACCAGTCCCATGATTCATATGTTCTTATATATTCTTGCAGTTCGCTTGAAGCAATGTTGTCTGGATCACTACGCAAGAGCTTCAGGACTACCATGAGGTTGACTTCTAGTATTCTATCTTTGACACTGGGTATACCCAGTTCTTTCCTCATATTAATACTTTAGTGCTCATGGAACAGCTTTGGATAATTATCACCGCAAGCAAGATGTCACGGGTTCGATTCCCGGGCCGGTGGAAATTTGTTCGGAAGCACTTCCAAGCCTCCCTTGGTCCCTGTTCACCTAGCAGCAAAGTAGGTACCTGCTGTAAATCGATAGTTGCGAATTCGTATTCAGGGACAAGTTGTTGGAGCTTCCATTAACTTGCTTAGACATAAACCATTGACTCTTCAGGCTTCTACGCCCTTAACTCATGAGACATAAAGGCAAGCATGAACTTAGCATGCTACCATTGCTACCCTGTTGGGCGCTGTAAACGCTTCTGCGCTTCACCTCACACAAGGATGTACGGGGGGTGCCCAATAAAAAAAAATAAATAAAAAAATAAATAAAAACATAAATGTCTTTCGTGTCACGAAGAACCAGGGCTGGTGCTTGATAATCTATCAGAGATCTTACGTAGTCAATGTAATTTTTTTATGACACTTATGATATTAGCGTTATAATGCGGGTTGTTCCCCGCTACACATTTAAAGGGTTTTTACCTATCAGTAGAGTGGTGGGTTAGCTGTTGTATGGCAGGTGAGGTATAGGGGATAGAGACACCGATATATTTAAAGGAGGATACATAGGAGACATAGTCAATGCTGCTATCTTAAGCTTCGGTTGTCCGTGTTTGGGGTTATCAGGTTATTTGTTGAATACTTTAGTTTTCTTAGTAGAGATGATGAGACCAAGGTTTTCACAGGCTACCTTTTTATGGTTCAAAGTGGTTTGCATTTCATAATGAGTTTTAGTACGTACTGTATAAAACGTCTTCTTCATAGCTAACAGTAATATTGTTGGGGCTGTCTGTGATTGACTTTAATAGTACATTCATAGACCATTTCAGGGGGTTGGTGGTGTGGGGAGTTGGTGGTGTGGGGGCTGGTGGTGTGGGGGTGGGGGGATTGGTGGCTGTGGGGGTTTGGTGGTGTAGGGAGTTGGTGGTGTTCTAGGTATTGGTGGTGATGGGGTAGGTATGGGGGGGATTGGTGACGTAGGTAGTGGTGATGTGGGTAGAAATTTATAGTGTCAGAGTTGGGGAAAGGGGTTGGTGTGAGGTTGGGTTGGTGGTGTGGTGGGATTCATGATGTGCATGGGTTGGTTGTGTGTGGGGTTGGTGGCTTTTTTTTCTTTCTTTTTTTTTTACGGGGACTAGCCCACCCGGGCACAGGTCATAGATCCACAAATGGGCCTAAGGGGCGAAAAAAAAAAGAGTAGAAAGAAATTTAAAATAGAAAACGATAAAGTTATATTAATCTACACCACGAAGATGCCGGAAAACCAGCTTTTTAAAGTGAGACAGATTGTATGGGTATGGAAACACAGAAAAAGGCAGAGCATTCCAAAGTTTGGCTGTGTGAGGAAAGAAGGATGTACTATAACGGGCTAGTCTAGTGTGACCGACATCCACAGAGAAACGGTGGGCACCGCAGGCAAGACGTGTGTTACGAGCCCACGGCCTTGCTGGCGGTACACATGATGCCAAATACACCGAACATTGCCCGTTAAAGTACCTGTAAAAGAGAGAGAGAGTGAAGCAACATTGCGGCGAAGAGAAGGGGAAGAAAGATTGTCAACTAAACGAGGATAGTTAATAAGACGGAATACCTAACAGTTGGACAGGAGAAGAGCCACTACAAATATGAGAGCAGTACTCCAAGTTATGACGAATGAATCCCTTATGTACTTGAAGCAATTGCTCAGGACTGAAGTAGCTAGGCATCTGTACAGCCTTCCCAGCTTTCGGGAGGCAGCTTTAGCAATGTTGAGGATGTGTGGCTTCCATGACATATTAGAGGAAATGGTGAGGCTTAGCATATATATTTTAGAATTTGACAGAATGATAGCGTCCTGAAATGCTATTGGTGGGAGATCATCTAATTTGGAAAGTGTAATTTATAAATACTGAGTTTTATTACAATTGAATTTAACCAAGTTTCTACCTCCCCATTCGGAAATGCTGCATAGATCCGCATTGATAGATGTAATGATATCAGCTCTAGAAACAGATCTAGCTTGAGAGTTATCGGGAAGGGGAAAATGTGACGAGGAGTGAATAGTAGAATCATCAGCGTAAGAATGGATATAATTAGTTGTAGCGTGAAGTAAATCATTGATAAAGAGAAGGAAGAGAGTAGGTGAAAGAAGAGAACTCTGTGGGATACCACTATTGGTAGAGAAAGAGCGAGAGACCGATCCCTTGACAACAACTGCCATGGATCGGTTCTCAAAGGAGCTAGACATTAGAGAACAAAGTGGGGGAAAGAAACCATAGGAAGGAAGTTTAGAAAGCAAAGACTTGTGCCATACCCTGTCAAATGCTTTTGAGATGTCGAGGGCCACGGCAAAAGTTTCCCCATAATCCCTAAGAGAGGATGACCATAGATGGGTGCAATAGAAGAGCAGATCACCAGTAGATCTCGCCTGGCGAAAGTCATACTGGTAATCCGACAACAGAGAATGGCGTTCAAGGTGACGGAGAAAATGGGAGTTTAAGATAGTTTCGAAAATTTTAGAGAGGGATGAAGTTAGGGCAATGGG
The DNA here is from genome assembly GCA_958450375.1 of Homarus gammarus. Lineage (NCBI taxonomy): Eukaryota > Metazoa > Arthropoda > Malacostraca > Decapoda > Nephropidae > Homarus > Homarus gammarus. The sequence continues at coordinate 186,447 of CAUDMG010001797.1, read as the reverse complement.
GCGATAGTTAGAGGGATTAGAATGGTCACCCTTCTTCGGGATGGGCTGAACCAAGGCATGCTTCCAAGAAGAAGGAAAGGTTTGGGTTTTGAGGCAAAGGCGAAAGAGGCGAGCAAGCAGAGGGGCCAGAACTTCAGCAAACTCCCTCAAAACGCAATGGGGTATTCCGTCCGGTCCATGCTTCTTACTCACATCCAACCTGGATAGCACACCAGCAACCCTGCGAGTGGAGATTATAGGAAAGCGCATAGGTTCAGTAGGAGATGTAGGAGTAGGAGGGATAAAGTTGGAACCGTCTAAAACGCCAGACGTAACTATTATACAAATAAGCTCCAGTCAGCATCAGGCGACAGTAAGAAAACCTGGAATGTAAAAATTCTATTCAGAACAGGAACACTCAGCCTTCGGCCCCCTACTCAGATTTTATGATAAATGTTTCAGTTGTAACGGAACCCCTCCCCATTGCCAACCACTTTAATGAATATTTTATTAATGTTGGCAAAAATCTTGCAGAGAGTATCCCTGATCACCAGGAGGAATTTAGAGCCTACCTGCAAAACAGACAGCAAAATGAGCTGTTCTTTTCCCCTGTCTCAGCAGATGAATTATTGGCCATCATAAAAATGTCCAAAGATGCAGCAGCAGGCGAAGACAATATACCAATGAGTATCATTAAGAAAGTAGCACACTTATTACTACCTGTTCTCCTTCGCTAGTGGTGTCTTTCCTGATAAACTGAAAATTGCTAAAGTTCACCCAGCATATAAAAAATCTGGGGACAAAGGTCTCTTCAAGAATTACCGCCCCATATCAGTCCTCCCAGCCTTGAGTAAGATACTGGAGAAGCTAGCATGTAATAGACTAAATTTCTTCTGCAATGCCAATGACATCTTTATAGACTCCCAGTTTGGATTTAGAGCTATAAGGTCGACTGAGAGTGCTCTGCTATCCTTTACTAATGACACCTTAAATCCCTTTGATGACAGTCAGTTCACAGTCGGTATATTTTTGGACCTCTCTAAAGCCTTCGATACTGTCGACCATATCATCCTCTTTTCAAAGCTTGAACATTACGGCATTAGGGGCCTGTCCCACAATTGGTTTACCTCATATCTGTCCAATAGGATGCTGTATGTCTACTATAATAATCACCAATCTGACTCCTAACCAATCTTGTATGGCGTCCCCCAAGGTTCCATTCTCGGTGTAGTACTGCTTTTGTTGTACATAAACGACATAGTCCACGCCAGCTCACTCATAAAATACAACTTATTTGCAGACGATAGTAATCTCTATACCAGTAACTCAGACCTCCAGTCCTTGATGAGAACTATGAATACTGAATTAACTAAAGTCAGGAGCTGGGTAATACGTAATAAACTGGCCTTAAACCTTGAGAAAACCCACTACACGATCATTCACAGAAGGAAAAACTTACCTCCAGATTTGGACCCCCTGTACCTTGGTAATACAGTCCTCAAACGCGAACAAAATACTAAATTCCTCGGAGTTATTGTTGATGAGAAACTTAACTGGAGAAACGGCATACAAGCCATTCACAGTAAAGTCAATAAACAGTGAGGTATCATGTATCACACTCGACAGTCACTCACTCTCACAGCAATGAAAGAAATCTATCATGATTTTGTCTACTAAGACCTGATACACTGTCACACACCATGGGGGGCCTCTGGCTCTTCAAAAACACAATATCTGGTTACTGCACAAAAGAGAGTTGTACGGACAATGACCTACTTGAAAAAAACAGATCACACAAACGTGAAATTTGCTATATTGAAAATTTTAAAATTCGAAGATATTAACACCTACTGCTGTGCCCTCTTTATTTACAAATCTATCAATCACTTGCTTGACAATAATTATTTCCAGTTCCGGAATAATCAAAGATACAACTTACGGCACCCAGAGCTACTAAGACCACCCCCCCAAGCGCTCCTCTCAGTCCCAGACCTCCATAAAATATCACCCATCCGAGGAAGGGCTACTCTCCTTTCCTTTAAATCATCTCTTAAAAAATATCTATTGTCTAAGTATTAATATTTCTTGTAACACTTACTATATTAATAGTACCTGTTTTTATTGTACCATCAAAGCCGTTTTATCGGAAATTATCATGTAAATAGATTAGTAATTACCATTGCAATAAACATATTTGCCAACTAGTCATAATCCTGACAGCTCTGTCCTCCTGTTCAACCTTATTACTGTACAATCCATGTTGTACTGCTCCCCCATTCTACTTATGTTTTTCAATTCTACTGTAATTTATACAACAAAAATAAAAAAATAAAAGTAAATAAAATAAAATAAATAAATAAATATTGAAGTGATACCCATGGTAACATTATGAGATGTTCTTATTACCACCATGCTATTGTACTATACCAGATGATACTAAATGTTACATAATACTTCCTTGCGATAAATGTATAGTACATATCAGGTGCCTGAAAGAGAGCTCAGGTTCTCAACTGGCTCAGCCATGTTAATATTGTAATTATTATCCACTCTGTATCTGTGTTTTTCTGGCTAAATAAACTGTTTCAGTTGAATTCAATTCAACTTCAACCATGACTTCACCCATGTAAGTTACCAGCTCATGATCAATAAATTACAGAGAATTAACTTGGAAGACATTGTTTATATAGGAATATGATATAGACGAATCAATTCAAAACTTTATGGAAATCCAAATTCAATTCAATTCAATTCTAAAGTGAAGTTTGTAGTGTGGAGAGTTGGTGGTGTTAATAATAATAATAATAATAATAATAATAATAATAATAATAATAATAATAATAATAATAATAATTAGCGGTTTATTGAAAATGCTAAGCAGCCCGAAGGCTGAAAATATACATTAGACAAAAATGTCTTATTGCATACAAAGACATGGGGTGGGTAGGTCATTTAAGAAACGCTTCCATTACTAAAACGAGAAGGAACATGAATTGAACATACAAATATTATAGTTTGCAGTTGATGGCCCGGGCTGATCTCTTGCCATACTGTGTGAGGTCACGTAAGCCCCCCCATAGACGGTACGACCGCTGGTTCCGGCTCCGTCCTGCTTCCGGCTGGCCAAAAAAAAAAGAGTCGCCCACAGACTTTCCGGCGGCCTGTTGCGGCGAGCTTCAGTCTTGCCAGGCTGTTATACTGTGCAGACATGGACTCTTCGCTCGAAGATCTAACTTTCTTAGCGCTAGGAGCTGCTGCTGCGATTTAGGCTGTATCAGAAATAGAGAAAACAAAGAGAAGGAGAAGGAAGTGGGTGAAACAGTGGCTGATGAAAAGGAATGAACTATCTCATGACGCTTTACTTAATGAACTGAAACTCGAACCAGGGGATTGGTTCAATTAAATCAAGATGGATGACGAAACTTACTTACTCCAGAAGTATATCATATGCAGCATTTCGTTTCCCTTTATCACTCTAGTCTTTCGACTTATCTTCCAGAGGCACGGGTATTTTTTGTATAATTCGATGAATTCCCCCCAAAATCTTTGTCACATAATGTGCTTAACATTTTCTAGATGTTTACTCACTGGCAGTTGCTATGAGAGTGACGCCGATCGTACGACAGCCCCACAGACAATCCGTTAGGCTGGTGCCTGAAGTGGGACGGAAGGCAGAAATCTGGCGCGGGCAGAATTTGAGCTCGCCGGTCCGGCCGCCGACAATTGGCAGTACGATGACTCCCTACACGATCGGTTTTACTTACGATTCCGGCGGACGGATCCGGTGTACGTATCGTCTATGGCATGGAGGACCCCACATAGCCGTGGAGACACCTGGTGGTGTGGTATTCACGTGGTGCAGTAACTCGTCCTCCAGTGATGATAAGAAGGCCCTCACTGGATCATGGAGACACCGGGTGGTGTGGTGTTCACGGGGTGTTGTGACTCGTCGCCCATAAGTATTAACATAAGAACATAAGAATGGAGGAAACTGCAGCGGGCCTATTGGCCCATACTGGAAAATCCCTTTTACACCCAACCCCTATTGCTCATATATCCATCCAACCTATGTTTGAAGCTATCCAGCAGATTCGAGTTAATGATGATGTTTGGTAACTTGTTCCACTTGTCCACTACTCTATTTCCAAACCAATGTTTACCTATTTCGCGCCTAAATTAAAATTTGTCTAACTTAAAACCATTGTTACGAGTTCGCTCCTGGTTGGATAGTTTGAGTACCTTTGTAATGTCACATTTGTTCAACCCTGACTTCCATTTATACACCTATATCATATCACCCGTCACTCTACGTCTCTCGGGGAGTGCAAATTAAGATGCTTTAACCTGTCTCTGTACTCAAGGTTCCTTATGCCTTGAATCAGTCTTGTCATCCTCCTCTGAATTCTTTCTAAGGATTCCACATCCATTTTGTAATACGGTGACCAGAATTGAACTGCATAATCCAAGTGAGGTCTCACAAGCGCAAGATATAGTTTTAGGATGACCTCGCCAGTCTTGTAACAAACAATCGTTTGTATGAACCCAAGTACTTTATTAGCCTTGTTTCGAGCAAATACACATTGTTTACTAGGCTTAAGATTCCTACTTATCATTTATCCCAAATCTTTCTTGCAGTTGCATTTCTCAACAGCATCGTTGTTGATCTGGTATCTGGTTTCCCTGTTTACATCTCGTACACTCCTACATTCGTCCACATTGAATTTCATCTGCCATTTTTCAGACCATTCGAAAAATTTGTTTAGATCTTCCTGTAATTTTTGCGGAGTCCTCGTCAAATTTATTTATATACCTTATTTTAGTGTCATCAGCAAATTTGCTTATGTTGCGTTCTACGCCGATATCTATGTCGTTTATGTATATGATAAATAATAATGGTCCAAGTACCGAGCCTTAGGGAACTCCACTAGTGACGTTGCTCCAATCGGATTTAGTTCCGTTGATGCTCACTCGCTGTTTCCTGTCCTGTAACCACGCCATAATCACCTTTAATGCCACTTTTCTTATTAGTCTTCCGTGGGGGACTCTGTCGAAGGCTTTGCTAAACTCGAGATATACCACATCATAATTGTGCCCCTCGTCCACTGATTCGAAAACTTATGAAAAGAATGTTAATAGATTAGTTAGACATGAACGCCCGCTTGTGAAGCCATGATGGGAATCATTGATCAACTTGTGATTCTCCAGGTGATTTCGAATAGGGTTTGAAGTGATTGCTAACAGTAATTTTCCTACAATTGATGTTAGACTGATTGGACGATAGTTAGAATCTCCCGTCTTGAAAATCGGTATTACATTTGCTATCCCCCAGGATTCTGGTAATACACCCGTTTTTAAGGACATGTTAGGCAACTTTGCTAAGGGCATACTAAGCGCTTCCTTACATTCCTTTAATACTCTGGCAAATATCTCAACGGCACCTGGTGACTTATTAGGCTTTAGTTTGTCTATTAGCTTACTAACATCATTACTAGCCACTACTATCTCGCTTAATTTATTTTCTTCACAATCTCAGTATAGAGTCGGTGCCTCGGGTATCATGTTGAAATTTTCGGTGGTGAAAACTGTTGAAAAATATTTATTCAGATTATTGCTCATTTCTCCGTCGTTATCAGTTAGCTCGCCGGTATCTGACTGTATTGGTCCAATCTTTTCTCGTGTTTTAGTTTGCTACATTTGATAGAATCCCTTAGGGTTTGACTTCGCCTCCCTTGCTACCTTTAGTTCATTATTCCTCTTTGCTTTTCTTATCTCGGCCTTAACCCTACCGGCCAATACCTTATAATAATCTCGGAGGTAAACTTCACCACGATTCATTCTCCTACCTATAGCCTTACTTTGTCCAATAATATTCTTTAAATAATTAATTATCCATTTAAGGTCATTGTTATTTGATCTGAGTTTTCTGTATGGTATGTTCTGCCTTTGTGCATTAAGTAACTCATTATTTAAATTGTTGTAGAACTCGTCAACCTCAGATCTCGTGGTCAGGTCATCCTCAACCGCCAGGTCTCCAGGTAAGGTGAGGTCGCCTTCTGTGGGTGCATTGTGTGAGATCACCTCATGTGAGGTCATGTAATTCACCCCCAAGCGTGATACCCCTTCTCTCAGCTGCCTCTTCAAACTATCAAAGTTTGCCCTTCTGAAATCAGGGACTTTAGGGGAATTTTCCTTGCAGCTGCCCGAAAATTATAATTGCAATCTTATTTCATTGTGATCGCTGTTAGCAAGTTCGTTTCCTACCTCGACATTACTAATGAGGTGTTTTCTCTGTTTGACAGAACTAAATCGAGTATATTATTACCCCGGGTGGGTTCGGTTATATGTTGGCTTTGGAAACAGTCCTGGATTGTTTCAAGAAAATCCTCTGATTCTGAGTTACCCGTAAGGTCAGTCCAATCTATTTGGCTAAAGTTAAAGTCGCCTACCATACAGATTTTGCTATGTATGGAAACCCTGCGCATTTCATCCCAAATAAGTCGCTCATTAACTCTATGAAGATTAGGAGGTCTATATATTACTCCTGGGATTAATGTTTCCCTACCATTGATTAATTCTGTCAAATTGTTTCTGTATTCCGCTTAGTTTTTATTTCCATATTTATTTCAATCTTCAGATTATCCCTGACATAGGTTGCTACTCCTCATCCTTTCCTAATCTGCCTATCGGTATGGGATAATTTTTAACCTGCAATTTGGTATTCGACAGGTAACTCACGTGAGTCTAGGTTTATCCATGTTTCGGTGAATGCTATTATATCGATTTTTTCCGTACATGCCAATGCTCTGATTTCATCAATTTTGTTTATCATACTTCTACTGTTTGCGTAGAAGACATTTAAGTTAGTCGTGTTCTGAGTCTTTGTCTCGTTTAGGTTTTAACTCCCTGCCTAATTTAGTTTTGTCATCATTCCAAAAACTATTTCCCTGTAACCTTTCACTTTGTTTACCCGCTCCCACTGCAGTCTCCTCCACCCCCGTGCTCATATGTTCTCCTAGCAGTATAAAGACTTCGACATCTTTTGAACTGCCCTCTCTAAAGAGAGCCAGCTAGGGTTGCCACCCCATCCCTAGACAGATGCACCCCATCCCTAGCATAAAGGTCCCCTCTGCCGTAAAAGTTGTCCCAGTTGTCAACGAATGGGACTGATATTGACTTGCAATATCTGTCAAGACGGCCGTTGACACCAACTGCCCTTGAAAACCATTCATTGCCAACTCTCCTCTTAGGCAGGACACCACATATGATAGGGATCCCTCCCTTCGACCTAATACGTTCTATAGATGTCTTGAACTTACCAAGAAGCTCCTTACTCCTTCACCGGTCAATATCATTGCCTACTGTACTGTGGCAGATAATGGGCTTTGTTCCCATTACCAGACAAGATATTGTCCATCCTGTCAGCTATATCCCCCATCCCAGCTCCTGGCAAACACACCCTCATCCTATTTTTATTTTTACCACAAAAAGCTCTGTCCAGGTACCGTACCTGGGAATCGCCAACAATTAAGGTTTTCGTACCTTTCTTGTTAGCCATGTCCCTGACTATGCTAACGTTCAATTCGTCTATCAAAAGACTGAAAGAGTTGTTACACTTAGCTGTTGTTGTCTTATCTTTGGTGTGTTTTTTTTTACCATCAGTTTGTTTGTCCCTCTCCTCACAACCTTCCATACGCCTGAGTTTTCGTCAGACACGGGCTTTCCTTGTCTTGTGTCTTCTTCCTTCATCCTCGCTATCACTTCCTTTAATTACAAGATTTCTTCCTTGGCCCTCTCTAACTCGGCCCTCAGCGCACAGCCCTGTTCACAAGTAGCAATAGCCATTACAAACAGTTGATGCCCGGAAGCTAAGCCTGCCGTGACCTTTCCTCTAGTGAGGTCAGAACACAACTCATATGAAGGACCTCGATTTTTTTTTATTTTGCCGCTTGCAGCGGCGACTTTATTGTGCACCCCACACTCATCCTGTGAGCGGTAGCGCAAAAGGATTACAGAGTAGGGTTTACAAAGGGTCATAATATTTAACCCCCGTTGTCAGGATATTATGGCACTAAAAGTTACACAGTATTTCATTTAAATTATTTGTTTAGTTCTATACATAAAGGGTAACTTATTCACAAATGAGTGAGAACAGGCGTGTGAGGCAGTATGTCTGGCCTCACACTTTGCTATTCGCATTTACGTCGGAGGTATTCAAGCACATTGCGTATTTGGTTCTGTACATGAGAATTGATATAGTTACTAAGTGCAAAAAAGTGGAAACAATCTTAATATGTCGGCTATCTTGCCATTAGAGACGGACCTCGTGTGGTGTTCACGTGGTGTAGTGACTCGTCCTCGGGTATTGATATAAAGGACCTCACGTAGGGTAGGTGTTGATGGTGTGGAGGGCTCATGGTGTGTGAGTTGGTGGTGTGGGGGTCATTGGTGTGGTGGGTTGATGGTGTGAAGGGTTGATGGTGTGGGGGGGCTGGTGGTGTGGGGGTCGATAGTGTGGAGGGTTGATGGTGAGGAGGGGTTGGTGGTGTGGGGGCTGGTGGTGTGGTGGACGATGGTGTGGAGGGGTTGGTGGTGTGGGGGGTTGGTGGTGTGGAGGGCTGATGGTGTGGGTGGTTGGTGGTGTAGAGGTTGATGGTGTGGGGGTTGGTGGTGTGGGGGGGTTGGTGGTGTGGGGGGTTGGTGGTGTGGGGGGTTGGTGGTGTGGGGGATTGGTGGTGTGGGAGGGTGGTAGAGTGGAGGGTTTGTGGTGTGGAGGGTTGGTGGTGTGGGGGGTTGGTGGTGTGGGAGGTTGGTGGTGTGGGGGGTTGGTGGTGTGGGAGGTTGGTGGTGTGGAGGGTTGGTGGTGTGGAGGGTTGGTGGTGTGGGGGGTTGGTGGTGTGGGAGGTTGGTGATGTGGAGGGTTGGTGGTGTGGGGGGTTGGTGGTGTGGGAGGTTGGTGGTGTGGGGGGTTGGTAGTGTGAGGAGGTTGTTGTTGGTGGTGTGGGGGTTGGTGGTGTGGGGGTTGGTGGTGTGGGGGATTGGTGGTGTGGGGGTTGGTGGTGTGAGGAGATTGGTGGTGTGAGGAGGTTGTTGTTGGTAGTGTGAGGAGGTTGGTGGTGTGGGGGTTGATGGTGCGGGAAGTTGGTGGTGTGAGGAGACTGGTGGTGTGAGGAGGTTGTTGTTGGTGGTGTGGGGTTGGTGGTGTGGGGGTTGGTAGTGTGAGGAGGTTGTTGTTGGTGGTGTGGGGGGTTGGTGGTGTGGGGGTTGGTAGTGTGAGGAGGTTGTTGTTGGTGGTGTGGGGGTTGGTGGGTGGGGGTTGGTGGTGTGAGGAGGTTGTTGTTGGTAGTGTGGGGGTTGGTGGTGTGGGGGTTGGTAGTGTGAGGAGGTTGGTGGTGTGGGGGTTGGTGGTGCGGGAGGTTGGTGGTGTGAGGAGATTGGTGGTGTGAGGAGGTTGTTGTTGGTGGTGTGGGGGTTGGTGGTGTGGGGATTGGTAGTGTGGGGGGTTGGTAGTGTGGGGGTTGGTGGTGTGGGGGTTGGAGGTGTGGGGGGTTGGTGGTGTGAGGAGATTTGTGGTGTGAGGAGGTTGTTGTTGGTGGTGTGGGGGTTGGTGGCTTGGGGGTTGGTGGTGTGGGGATTGGTGGTGTGAGGAGGTTGGTGGTGTGAGGAGGCTGGAGGCGTGAGGAGGTTGTTGTTGGTGGTGTGGGGGTTGGTGGTGTGAGGAGATTGGTGGTGTGAGGGTTGGTGGTGTGGGGGGTTGGTGGTGTGGGGGGTTGGTGGTGTGAGGAGATTGGAGGCGTGAGGAGGTTGTTGTTGGTGGTGTGGGGGTTGGTGGTGTGGGGGGTTGGTGGTGTGAGGAGATTGGTGGTGTGAGGAGGTTGTTGTTGGTGGTGTGGGGGTTGGTGGTGTGGGGGGTTGGTGGTGTGGGGGGTTGGTGGTGTGAGGAGATTGGTGGTGTGAGGAGGTTGGTGTTGGTGGTGTGGGGGTTGGTGGTGTGGGGGTTGGTAGTGTGAGGAGGTTGTTGTTGGTGGTGTGGGGGTTGGTGGTGTGGGGGTTGGTGGTGTGGGGGGATTGGTGGTGTGGGGGTTGGTGGTGTGAGGAGATTGGTAGTGTGAGGAGGTTGTTGTTGGTGGTGTGGGGGGTTGGTGGTGCGGGAGGTTGGTGGTGTGAGGAGATTGGTGGTGTGAGGAGGTTGTTGTTGGTGGTGTGGGGGTTGGTGGTGTGGGGATTGGTAGTGTGGGGGGTTGGTAGTGTGGGGGTTGGTGGTGTGGGGGTTGGAGGTGTGGGGGGTTGGTGGTGTGAGGAGATTTGTGGTGTGAGGAGGTTGTTGTTGGTGGTGTGGGGGTTGGTGGCTTGGGGGTTGGTGGTGTGGGGGGATTGGTGGTGTGAGGAGGTTGGTGGTGTGAGGAGGTTGGAGGCGTGAGGAGGTTGTTGTTGGTGGTGTGGGGGTTGGTGGTGTGGGGGGTTGGTGGTGTGAGGAGATTGGAGGCGTGAGGAGGTTGTTGTTGGTGGTGTGGTGGTTGGTGGTGTGAGGGGTTGGTGGTGTGGGGGTTGGTGGTGTGGGAGGTTGGTGGTGTGAGGAGGTTGTTGTTGGTGGTGTGGGGGTTGGTGGTGTGGGGGGTTGGTGGTGTGGGGGGTTGGTGGTGTGAGGAGATTGGTGGTGTGAGGAGATTGGTGGTGTGGGGGGTTGGTGGTGTGAGGAGATTGGTGGTGTGGGGGGTTGGTGGTGTGAGGAGATTGGAGGCGTGAGGAGGTTGTTGTTGGTGGTGTGGTGGTTGGTGGTGTGAGGGGTTGGTGGTGTGGGGGTTGGTGGTGTGGGAGGTTGGTGGTGTGAGGAGGTTGTTGTTGGTGGTGTGGGGGTTGGTGGTGTGGGGGGTTGGTGGTGTGGGGGGTTGGTGGTGTGGGGGGTTGGTGGTGTGGGGGGTTGGTGGTGTGAGGAGGTTGTTGTTGGTGGTGTGGGGGCTGGTGGTGTGGGGGGTTGGTGGTGTGGGGGTTGGTGGTGTGGGGGGTTGGTGGTGTGGGGGTTGGTGGTGTGGGGGGTTGGTGGTGTGGGGGGTTGGTGGTGTGGGGGGTTGGTGGTGTGGGGGGTTGGTAGTGTGAGGAGATTGGTGGTATGAGGAGGTTGTTGTTGGTGGTGTGGGGGTTGGTGGGGGGGTTGGTGGAGTGAGGAGATTGGTGGTGTGAGGGGGTTGTTGTTGGTGGTGTGGGGGCTGGTGGTGTGGGGGGTTGGTGGTGTGGGGGTTGGTGGTGTGGGAGGTTGGTGGTGTGAGGAGGTTGTTGTTGGTGGTGTGGGGTTTGGTGGTGTGGGGGTTGGTGGTGTCGGGGTTGGTTGTGAAGGGGGGTTGGTGGTGTGGGGGTTGGTGGTGTGTGGGGTTGGTGGTGTGGGGGATTGGTGGTGTGAGGAGGTTGTTGTTGGTGGTGTGGGGGTTGGTGGTGTGAGGAGATTGGTGGTGTGAGGAGATTGGTGATGTGAGGAGGTTGTTCTTGGTGGTGTGGGGGTTGGTGGTGTGGGGATTGGTGGTGTGAGGAGGTTGTTGTTGGTGGTGTGGGGGTTGGTGGTGTGAGGGGTTTGTGGTGTGGGGGATTGGTGGTGTAGGGTGCTGGTGGTGTGGGGGATTGGTGGTGTGGGGTTTGGTGGTGTGGTTGTTTGAGGTGTTGGGAAGTTGTTTGTGTAAGCAGGATTACAGAGTAGATGCTACAAAGGGTGTTGATCAGACCCCAATGATCATGATATTATGACAATCAGTGTTAGTGACTATTTTCACCGCATTATTTGTTTAAGTCGGTACATATATTTTCCCTTAGGGTAGATACGAAGTGTGGATACAGTTTTAGTAAATCAGCCATATTGCCTCAGATATAAAGTGATTTGCCATTCCATATACAGTGTGCTTGGATGTGTCTCGATAATGTTCTACTTTTTCACAGTCTAAGACATTGTTGGTGTGTGGCCATATCAGGCTTCACAATCTACATTTAGTTTTGTTTACGTCTGTCTGAGGGACATACTGCCACAGGTACTTACTGTATATCCTAACCTTAGTCTAATGGTTACAACATCTTGTAATCTAGTAATGTTGTTACTTACTCCATCTACAAGTTTCACTTGATACATACTATCATAGTAAACAATGTCTATTTGATACAAGTCCAACAGTCAATTCTTTCCTTTTTACAGTATTGGGTTCTGTTCGACAGCCATTGATCCTGATACCCTCATCAACAAGACATGCTTGTATCTGGCTTCAGAGACAAGCGGGAGACATTCAGAGATTAAGATATATCAATGGTTTCGAAGTTGGCGGGTTACAGGTTCTGGAACGTGTGTGTGTGTGTGTGTGTGTGTGTGTGTGTGTGTGTGTGTGTGTGTGTGTGTGTGTGTGTGTGTGTATGTGCGCGCGAGCACACACAGGGAGGTTTAATGTGTCTAGTGTGGCAGCATTATGTTAGTGTTAAGGCGCAAACACTACTGGCTTCCTCTCGCTTTCAGCTACCGCCGTTGGCTAGCTCTTGTGGTGAACAGGGAAGGAACTTGCATAGCTCTTCCCCTGCCAGTACACAGCCTCTACACAATACAGACTTCTGCTGTGCCTCCTCGTGGCAACACACGGTAACTGGGTGCCTTTTGTCGTGGGCCCTGTCTAGATCAGCTGGGGATCTTGGAGTAGCAGTGGGCCCCAGAGGGGCGGTGCATACACCCACTAGCATGTGTACACGTCCTAGCGCCTACCATCCACTGCCCCGCTGCCTTCTGGATTAACCTTGGTAGATATAAGGCTACAGGAGTAAACCCCGAAAGAGAAATCTGCGTTGGAGTCCTGCATCTGACAGACATGCTTACAGAGCTCCAACAAGACCCCAACGGTGGTGTAGGCAGAAGCGGTGACCACCATGGGAACCCAACGACTACACTGGCGGATGAAGGCAATGCACAATGGACAGGCTACTAAGACAAAACCCAACAAACTGGGCTATCGACAGTCCATTGCAACTCTTCCTCTCCCAAATCATTGCTTCACTTGCACTTCTGGATCAAGGAAAGAGAAAGCCAAGATGTGTGGTTGCAGCCAGCACTCCTGCCTCACCACATAAATCAACTCACGCACAGCCATCATCCAGCTCATCAACCCCCAAAACTCCTATGGCGACGGACGAGTGGCGACGGTGACAGGCAGAGATGGCTACCGAGAGTCTCTACTCACAACTCTGCACATGGGTGGCACAGATAAGATGGTCATTTATACACTGGGATCTAGGCAGCAGTGCAATTCGGTCCTGTCTGTGTGACTGAGTACTGAGTAGCCCTTTCGAGGAGCCACTCTGCTGACCCCACATGGGGAGGGGGCTAGAAAAGGTGCCCTAAACATAGCCTGCATAAAAAAAACATAACTGATTTGGCAACCGCACCCAATAAGGTCATCCTTATGCGGTCGAAACACAATCATACTCACAGATAAAAAAACAACAACTATGCAACCTCTTATGATCACTCCATGGAATGTCAGGACCCTTCTGGATACTGGCACAAATGAGCATCCTGAAAGAAGAAACGCCCTTGTGTCAAAAGAGCTGGGTAGGTATAACATCGACATAGCAGCCATTAGTGAGTCCCGGCTCCAAGACAAGGGTCGACTCAGAGAACGGGGATCTGGCTATACCTTCTTCTGGAAGCGTAAGCCTGCTGCAGAGAGAAACTGCATTAATGGAGTTGGCTTTGCCATCCGCCAACTCATCCTACACAGGCAAATTGAAATGCCTGTTGTGATCGACGAGTGCTTCATGGCGGTCCGAATCCCACTGAATCAATCACGTCATGCCTTTTTCCTCAGTGCACACGCCCCAACACTGGATGCAGAGGATGACATCAAGGAGGCCCTTTATGCCAACCTTGACAGAGTGCTAACCTCTAACCCCAGAGAAGATAAGGTTGTGCTCCTTGGACAATTCAATGCCAGAGATGGCGGAGATGCTGGCATTTGGCAGGGAACCATTGGGAGAAATGGATTTGGCAAATATAATCCAAACGGCCTGCTTCTCACTATCACCAATACCTTGTTTAGGCAGGACAAGTTCAAGGCTTAGTGGCAACACCCATGATCCAAACACTGGCATCTCATTGACTTCATTATTGTCAGAGAAAGATTTCGCCCAGATGTCGTCATCAGTCGAGCCATGCTTGGCTCAGAATCACTGCGACACTAATCATTAGCTCCTCAGAGCCAAGCTCTCACTTCATGTCGCCCCAAACGGCGATGGCAGCAAGCCTCCAGAAAAGGTTTTAATACTAAACATCTGGTGGATCCAGCGGTAGTATATTCTTTCAGTGAGCAGTTCGAATATGGGCTAATAAACAACCCATCAACAAACAACCCAAATCCCATTGCCGAATAGGATATTCTAGACACTGCCATGACAAAAACCTACAGAGAAACCCTCGGCCCGATCTAAAGAATGCTTGTCGATGATAAACGTGCTGCTTTAACTGACTGGCAAAACAACCCTCAGTCTTGGACCAAAGCTTATACCTTGCGCAAGAAGAAAGTGGCGACCCAGCGCAAGCTTCACAATCTGAAGAACGACTTGTTTAAAAATAAAGCATGTGAAATACAAAAACTTGCAGATCACAACAAAATGCACGACATTTTCAATTACACTAAAACATTTTATGCGCCGATCGCTCATGGCGCAGCCCCCCTCCGCTCATCTGATGGTAACTCCCTAATTAAAGATGAAGAAGGCATCCATCAGCGCTGGAAAGAGCACTACCATTCACTGCTCAACCGGAACACCGATGTGGATGTCCTGATCATCCAACAGATCCCTCAGCACCCAGAGCTGATCCACCTCAGCTATCGTCCATCCCTGGATGAGGTAGCTACTGCCATCAAACAGATGAAATCCCAGCCGAGGTGTATAAAGCAGGGGGGGGGCCTCTACTTACCAGCCGTCTCCACTCTCTCCTGGAGAATATATGGGAAAAGGAGGAAACCCCCAAGGTCTTAAAGACGCCTACATCGTCAATATGTATAAAAACAAGAGAAACCGGTCAGACTGTGGCAACTACTGCAGGATCTCGCTACTGTCAGTAGCTGGCAAGATTATCGCCCGAGTCCCCCTAACCAGATTTCTTACTGAGGCAGAAAACTTCCTCTAAAATTCCTCTCAGAATCTCAGTGCAGCTTTACGGAGGTAAACCATCACATGGCACCACTGACTTGGTATTTCCTGCTCGCCAGATACAGGAAAAGTGAAGAGAACAGCGTCGTGACCTCTACATAGCATTCATCGACCTAACCAAGGCCTTCGACTCCGTCACCAGGGATGTCCTCTGGCGGACCCTCAGCCGCTTTGGCTTTCCACCAAAATTCATCACCATTGTGAGGCAACTCCATGATGACATGAACGGCAGTGTCCTGTACAATGGCACCCAGTCCGAGTTCTTCCCCATCCAAATGGGGGTAGAACAAGGATGTGTACATCAAATACCAGATGAAGGCTCTTTTCAACATATGACGACTTTAGGCGGGAACCAGGGTGTCGGACTGCTCCATCACTGATCTCCAGCATGTAGATGACCCTACTCTTGTCGCTCACACTAAATGCGACCTACAGGAGATCATAAACTCCTACCGAGATGCGTATGCACATTTCGGCTTTAAGGTGAATGTACGGAAGACTCAGATTCTCTTTCAGCTTGCCCCTGGTTCAACCGTACCCACACCATTCATCCAGGTTAACAGTACTACCCACTCTAATGTTATCCACTTTCAGCACCTTGGCTCCCACCGCGGACATCGATAAAAATATTCAACATTGGATCAGATGTGCATCTCAAGCCTTTGGCAGACTTCGTACCCATGTCTTCAGCTGTATGGAGCTGAAATTCTCTACAAAGTTGCACGTCCTCTTCACCTTGCTGTATGGCAGCAAGACATGGGTCCCATACAGGAGGCACCTCAAGGCACTTAAAATCTTTCACCACAGCTGTCTTCGTTACATCCTCCGAAATAGCTGGGAAGACAAGAAAACAAATGCCAGTATTCTAGCTGACCCAACTGTAGGAGCATTGAGGCTAACATTGTCCATGAACTACTACGTTGGACTGGCTATGTCACTCGCATGGATGAGAGATGACTGCTAATGCAGCTACTTGACATTCCCCTAACAATTGGTGAACTTGCCGATGGCGGGCAACGGAAATAGGTATAAGGATAGTCTTAAGACAAACCTGAAAAAGTGCCAAATCGACCCCCTCAACTGGGAGACCATCACTCCACACCGTAACGCTTGGGGGATCACCTCACTAAAAGGTGTCAATTGATTGGAATTACCCCGACTGCATACCAAGGCAGACAAGTGCCAGCCCCGGAAAGACGCTGCCGCCGCCCCTCCGGCACTAGATATAGCCCTCCACACGTGCAACATCTGTGGACACCCTTTCCGGTCCCGTATCGGCCTGTCGAGTCACCTCAGAGCTCACCAACGAGGGTGGCACCCTTAATAACTCATAATTATTGTATCATGGCTGGATGATCGTCATACTCGATTCCTAGTGACAGTAAAGTAGTGTATGTGTGTGTGTAATACTACTACTACTACTACTACTACTAATAATAATAATAATAATTAACGGGTTATTGAAAGAGCATGGCAGCCAGAAGGCTGAAAATATAGAGTTACATAATTGGACAATGGGTCACTTTATTGACAAATAATATACAAGTAACATAAGTGATACAAATAAGGTGGGGAGAGAGCTTATGCTATAGGGCATTTCAACATAGTAGCAATGCAAAGAGGTAAGATTGGTTGGGAGTGAACACACTGGTTGATTACGAGGTGTGTGTGTGTGTGTGTGTGTGTGTGTGTGTGTGTGTCAAGTATGAATCCCTCGTGCACAGATAAAACAGCCTTACCTTGAGTTTTATTAAAATTAAGTTTCTTCTCAAAATATTTCGCTTTACTTGTGACAATATTGTAACTTCACTAAATTATGTTCATCAAGAAACTCATTAAACTCAAGGTTGTACAAGTTTTTTCTTGATATTTTGTTAAAATTATTCAATTTTATTAATGTAATCAACAATACCTTTGGTGTGTGTACTTGAAATTGGCTTCTTAATGCAATCCTTCAAAGGGTGGGAGAGAGGGACTTGAGTAGGGGAGGGGTGATCAGTGGAATCGAACAAAATGTGAGCGCGATAGGGCAAGAAAGGACGGAGAACGGATTTTTTTTTTTTTTTTTTTTTTTTTTTTTACGGGGATTAGTCCACCCGGGCACAGATCACTGACCCACAGCGGGGCCTGAGGGGCAAAAATGTAATAATAATAATAATAATAATAATAATAATAATAATAATAATAATAATAATAATAAAAATAATAATAATAATAATAATAATAATAATAATAATTCAGATAAGTAAACTTAAAAAAAAATAATAATGATAACAATACAAAAATAATAATAATAAAAAACCATAAAGAAATAGACAAATTAAAGGAAATAATCAAAAGTGAGAAACGATATATGTACTGTTTGTTGTGTTGTCAATAGTATGAGAAAAAAATTGAAACCTGCAATTGTGTGTAAATGAGGCAGAAGTCAGATCAGCAACCTGGAACTTGGTCACAATCTTTGTAATGCCAATGGCAGCAGGATCTACCATTAGACAACACATTATGCTTCCAATATCTTCCCAGGCGGTAGTACCTCCCTGTTTGGTAGCTGCCTACTATCTACTACCTATTATTATTATTATTAGTAGTAGTAGTAGTAGTAGTAGCCTAGCTTTGCGATGTATGTTGAAAATTCGTATAGGAATCCATCAGACCTCTACATAGAAAACAACAAGGCTCTACGAGGTGATACCATCCTACAGTCGACGGAGGGAACAACACAGGGGGACCCCGTTGCAATGGCAATGTATGCAATAGGCCTATCAGTGCTCCAACAAGAAATAAAATTTGAAACAACTGGGGTCAAACAAGTGGCATATGCTGATGACCTTACAGGAGCAGGAAAAGTGGAGGACATCAAAAAGTGGTGGGACCTGGTAACATCGCGAGGTCCACAAATAGGGTACCACCCAAACGCCAGCAAATCCTTCCTCATCGTGAAGCCAGATCATTATGATCGGGCATTGGGGGTTTTCGGCGAAAGTGAGGTCAAAATAACTAAGGACGGCCAAAGATATCTAGGCGCAGTAATTGGCACAACGGACTTCAAGACCCAGTACGTAGCGGGAAAGGTGAATGAGTGGGTTAGCGAAATCCAAGCTCTATCGGAGATTGCTAACACAGAGCCACATGCGGCCTTTGCAGCATTCACCCATGGAGTCAAGCATCGTTGGAACTACCTGATGCGTACCATCCCTGAGATCGGACCCCTCCTCCACCCTTTGGAAGAAGCAATCAGTGTCAAGTTCATTCCCAAACTAGTGAAACACCCTGACTTAACCCTAGCAGAAAGAACACTTCTTGCACTTCCACCAAGACTGGGAGGGATGGGACTAACTAATCCAGAGGAGATTGCTGACTCTGACCATCAAAATTCACTTAAGCTCACGGCAGCCCTCACTGACCACATAATAGCCCAGAATGCAACAGGGGAAGTGGACACCAGCGAAGTTAATAAGATCCGTAGGTCCATTACAACAGATCGGCAGCACTGCCAAAATGATATGTTGCAGCAACTATTGCTGCAGGTTCCAGAAAATTTGACAAAAAAAGTAGCTATAGCGCAGGAGGTGGGCGCCTCGAACTGGTTAACTACGTTACCGATAAGGGCAAATGGTTTCAGCCTTAACAAACAAGAATTTACAGATGCCATTGCTCTAAGGTACGGTTGGCCAGTAGATGGTTTGCCCTCCCAATGCGTGTGTGGCTCTTCCTATGATGGCGATCACGCCATGGTCTGCAAGAAGGGGGGCTTCATATGCATGAGGCATGACGAGGTAAGGGATCTCACAGCAAATATGTTGAAGGAAATCTGCCGGGACGTTATGGTAGAACCGACCCTCCTTCCACTGGATGGCGAGATCTTCCAACACAGGACTTCAAACACATCTAACGAAGCCCGTGTGGACGTCAGTGCTCGAGGATTCTGGACGCGGGGACAGCGAGCTTTCTTCGACATCAGGATTTTTTATCCCATGGCCGTTTGTCACCGTAACCTAGCTCTCGATGCTGCACATAGGAGGAACGAGAACGACAAGAGAAGGGCATATGGGGAGAGAATTCAAAATGTTGATCAAGGCAGCTTCACTCCTCTAGTGTTCACAACCTCTGGTGGGATGGGCCCAAGTGCAAGATGTTTCTACGCCAGACTCGCGGAGCTGATCTCCGAACAGAAGCAGCAGCCCAGAAGTTATGTTGCAGCCTGGATGAGATGTCGACTGTCCTTCTCTCTCCTTCGGTCGGCTTTGCTCTGCCTCAGGGGAACGAGAGTTTCTGCCCCTACTCCGACAACTGCTGCAGATATTGACTATGAGGCTACAGTCACTGAATGCCGCATAGATCTGCGGCTCAACTAATTTAACACAGTTAGGATAGCTTCTTATGTATTAGGATATTTAATATTAAGGTAAATAAATGGTGGCGAAGGTGTGGCTATTGGGGGAGGCTGGAGGCCACGTAGTAGTAAAAAAAAAAAAAAAAAAAAAAAGTAATAGTAGTAGTAGTAGTAGTAGTAGTAGTAGTAGTCAGTAAGAGATAAATTCTGACTGGAGTTCTCAAGCCATCGATGTCTCAGATCACTGGATTACATAAATCAACTTGATCAAACGTTGCTGATACATCCAAGAAAATATTTGTTCAAAAAAGGACAATATCGATTTTTATATTATTACTTTTCTTTATTTTCTAAATACAATTCATGTTTTCGTAAGATATTGTTTATGAATAGGACCAATGAGTAACCAAACCTGTGGTGGGTGGTTGAGGTTAAAGTTGGTAAACCGGTGGCACCGCCAGGGTTTGGCACCATTGTGTGTGTGAATCAGAGCTTTTGTACTTCTTTACTTTCATTACCTGACAGCGATCATCTAGGTGATTGCCATTACCGTAGGAAAGACACCAGGAGGATGGCCATCAATAGAAGACATCCTCCCTATGGAGAATAAAATTGATGATCGATAAATACGGCATAAAACGAAGCAATATACAAACAAGTTGAACTTCCTTACCAAAACAAGTGAGAGTTGTGGCCGACCTTGAGCTGAGGACTGGCGACGTGCCAGGGGGACACTAATGCCCACCCGCCTTCATCTCTTACCACTATCCTTTCAGCCCTACTCCACCCTACGTCTTTCCCTTCACACCTTCACATACTGTAGCTGTCTTTATTTCTGGTGTCTATACATCTATCCTTCCAAGCCATAATAGTATCTTACTTAATATATGTCCTTGAGTCAAGGTCATAACTATCTTCTCGCCTTGTGACACTCAAAATTCTGACATTAATCTTCTCTCACCTCCTCCCTCCCTGTCTTATATTGTACCTTTCTCGCCCATTTTGCTATGTCACCCAACCCTCTCGTCCTTAACCTACATGTCCATGTAATCCAGTTGCCTCTGAAGATGTCTTGAATAAAGACGAAAGCTAAGGTGCTCCGTTGTTTCCCTTTTCCCGTGTGATTTTATCAAGATATATATATATATATATATATATATATATATATATATATATATATATATATATATATATATATATATATATATATATATATATTTATATATTTATAGTATATATAATTTATACATTGCCATATGACGCAACACAGCATAGATAGTCTATCTTCGTCTCCGGACCTACTTATCAATGGGTTCATCGAGGATTCAACACTGCTGCTTGGTGAATATGCATCATTTCGGTGGAAGGCGTTTAATTTGGCTATCCTTTCAATTCGCTATTTTGCTGCAACATTTAATTTTATTCACTTTCAATTTATCATTTATCATTTCACCACTTATTAACTTACTTACCGTTCGGTCTGTTCCTTGCTACTTTGTTAGGATCTTCACTGTATTATGTCAGCATAGAGCAAACCTTAGTAATTAGAGAAAACCTGCGATGTTTGGCAGGGGATAGTGAGATATACACCCGTCAGTACCCTTCTAGATGACAGCATATTGGCAGGTACAATTGACTCAGTTTCAGTGGGCATCAGTCAAGAGATGACACTGAGTGAGAATTAGGCCTCATCCTCAACACACCCAAACGTCGAGGCAACATAGGTGACACCCAAACTACAGATCTAGTGATAAACGTTTTGCTGGACACCTCAGTCATGTATTCAGCCGTCAGCGTACTGCTTGGAACATCCCTGGACTTGTCTGTGCCCAAGATAATGAACTTCCTGAGATGCGTGAACTCAGTCTTTCAACACACAAAGTAGAGGAAGATGATGAACTCCTAAGCACTGTTTTCACAAACTTCCCCCTGAAGGACTTCAGTTGGATTAAGTAACTTTCCATTACCACTTACGTTACATTCAGCCAACTGCTCAAAACAACATGGGTCAAGGACCCAAGTAGTGATGCGGCGGAGAACCATAACACCCAAAGTCTCCCAGACGTTGTTTCCGGAGGAGTGTAAATAAACCTACAGGAGAGTTGTTACAACCCACTGCTCTTCCGTGCTCTAATAGTCCTTCCCTCGACTGCCATCTTCGTATTGTATAAAGGTGTCCCTGCTAAGGGTGACATATAAGGCAAAATAAAGTAAAAATATCCATGAACAAATGAACGCAAAACATAACATAATAAAAGATCTGAGGTAAGAGCGGACACTATTGTAATGGGGGGTTTTAAGGGTAGAAAGTATAGAGAGAATATTTAGTAGGAGGATGTAAAGACAGGAAGTTTGGTAGCGTGGCCGGTTAGTTATTTACACTTTACTTATCTTGTACGTTCTTAAGGGACAACTTCCCAAACACCACTTCCATACAACTATATATTATTCCACTCAATGACACAGACACATTAATATCAATATTATATCGACGTTACTAGAACATCATATTTACGTTACTACACTGATTCTCGGATACAAACATGAATGAATACACTTCACACAGTAGGTAACTCACCCTATGGATTGCTCTGACAAAGACTCACATATGCCTTCGAGGTAGTAGATAATGACGAAAATTACGATGTTATTTACTTTGACTTTAGCAAAGCATTTGACAGAGTACTGCATCAGAGGCTTCAGAGAAAAGTTAAGGCTCATGGTATCGAGGGGAAAGTTTTAAATTGGATAAAATAATGGCTCACCGACAGAACGCAGAGGGTCAGCGTAGATGGTGTTAAATCTGAGTGGGGCTGTGTAACCAGTGGGGTTACCCACGGGTCAGTACTAGGCCCACTGTTGTTCATAATCTACATAAGCGATCTAGATACTGGGATCAGCAGTGACATAAGCATGTTTGCGGATGACACCTAAATAGGGCGGCGGATTAATTCAGGGCAGGATGCAAATGCACACCAGGAGGATTTAAACAAACTGCAGGAGTGGTCAGAAAAATGGCAAATGAAATTCAACACCAGCAAGTGCAGCGAACTTAATATTGGAAGAACAAATACTGTCAATATATAGAGCCTTAACAACATCAACCTAGAGAAGTCGACTTGTGAAAGAGACTTAGGGGTACTTGTAAGCCCGGACCTACGGCCTAGAAAACAGTGCGTAAATGTTCGAAATAAGGCAAACAGAGTATTAGGTTCTATATCTAGAAGTGTAAGTAATAAGAGTGCAGAAATCTTATTGCAACTATTTCTTGCGCTAGTCAGGACGCACCTCGATTATGCGGTTCAGTTCTGGTGCCCTTATTATAGACTGGACATCAATTTACTGGAGTCGGTGCAGTGAAGAATGACGAAATGATTCCGGGACTTAGAAACCTTCCATATCAAGATAGGTTAAAGAAACTAAACTTGCATTCCCTAGAAAGACGAAGAGTGCGGGGAGATATGATAGAAGTATTTAAGTGGGTGGAAGGAATCAATAAAGGGGATATAGATAAAGTTCTTATAATATCCGAGCAGGATAGGACTCGTAGCAACAGATTTAAGTTGGATAAGTTTAGGTTTAGGAGGGAGATAGGATGGAACTGGTTTACAAATAGAGTGGTGGACAAGTGGAACAAGCTTAACAACTTTGGAGTAGGTGCTGGAACGCTGGAAAGTTTTAAAAGGAGGCTAGATAGATTCATAAGAACATATAAGAACATAAGAATGGAGGAAACTGCAGCGGGCCTATTGGCCCATACTGGGCAGTCCCGTTTACACCCAACCCCTGTTGCTCATATAAGCATCCAACCTATGTATGAAGCTATTCAGCGTATTCGAGTTAATGATGATATTTGGTAACTTGTTCCATTCATCCACTACTCTGTTTCCAAACCAATGTTTACCTATTTCACGCCTAAATCTAAATTTGTCTAATTTAAAACCATTGTTACGAGTTCGCTCCTGGTTGGATAGTTTGAGTACCTTTGTAATGTCCCCTTTGTTTAGCCCTGACTTCCACTTATACACCTCTATCAGGTCGCCCCTCGCTCTACGTCTCTGGAGGGAGTGCAAATTAAGATGCTTTAACCTGTCTCTATACTCAACGTTCCTAATGCCCGGGATTAGTCTTGTCACTCTCCTCTGAATTCTTTCCAAGGATTCTATATCCATTCTGTAATACGGTGGCCAGAACTGAACTGCGTAATCCAGGTGTGGTCTCACAAGCGCAAGATACAGTTTTAGGATGACCTCGCTAGTCTTGTAACTAACACTCCTTTGTATGTAGCCCAAGTGCTTTATTAGCTTTGTTATGAGCAAAAACACGTTGTTTACTTGGCTTAAGGTTCCTGCTTATCATTACTCCTAAATCTCTCTCGCAATCGGATTTCTCTAGGGCATCGTTGTTCAACTGGTATCTGGTTTCCCTGTTTACATCTCCTATACTGAGTACTTTACATTTGTCCACGTTGAATTTCATCTGCCATTTTTCAGACCATTCGAAAAATTTGTTTAGATCTTCCTGTTGTTTTGCGGAGTCCTCGTCAGATTAAATAACACGTCCTATTTTAGTGTCATCAGCAAATTTACTTATGTTGCTGTCTATGCCGATATCTATGTCGTTTATGTATATAATAAATAATAATGGTCCAAGTACTGAGCCTTGGGGGAACTCCACTTGTGACGTCGCTCCAATGGGACTTAGTGCCGTTAATGCTCACTCGCTGTTTCCTGTCCTGTAACCATGCCCTAATCCATTTAAGGATGTTATCTTTGATGCCATGTGCTTCTACCTTTCTAATTAGGCTTTCGTGGGGGACTCTGTCGAAGGCTTTGCTAAAGTCGAGATATACCACATCATAATTGTGCCCCTCGTCCACCGATTCAAAAACTGATGAAAAGAATGTTAATAGAATAGTTAGACAAGAACGTCCGCTTGTGAAGCCATGCTGGGAATCATTGATCAATCTGTGCTTCTCCAGGTGATTTCGAATAGAGTTTGAAATGATTGCTTCCAGTAATTTGCCTACTATTGATGTTTGACTGATTGGGCGGTAGTTAGAGGATAGTGATCTATCCCCCTTCTTGAAAATCGATATTACATTCGCTATCCTCCAGGATTCTGGTACTACACCTGTTTTTAAGGACATGTTAAACAACTTTGCTAAGGGCATACTAAGCTCTTCCTTACATTCTTTTAATACTCTGGCAAATATGTCATCGGGACCAGGTGACTTATTAGGCTTTAGTTTGTCTATTTGCTTACTAACATTGTTACTAGTCACTACCATCTCGCTTAATTTGTTTTCTTCACTATCTCTGAATAGAGTCGGTGCCTCGGGTATCATGTTTCAATTTTCGGTGGTGAAAACTGTTGAAAAAAATTTATTCAGATTATTGCTCATTTCTCCGTCGTTATCAGTTAGCTCGCCTGTATCTGACCGTATTGGTCCAATCTTTTCTCGTGTTTTCGTTTGATACATTTGGTAGAATCCTTTGGGGTTTGTCTTCGCCTCCCTTGCTATCCTTACCTCATTATTCATCTTGGCTTTCCTTATCTCGGTTTTAACCCTCCTCGCCAATATCTTATAATAATCCTGGAGGTAAATTTCGCCACGCTTTATCCTTCTACCTATAGCCTTCCATTGGCCAATGATGTTCTTTAAATAATTATTTATCCATTTAGGGTCTTTGTTGTCTGATCTGAGTTTTTTGTATGGTATGTTCTGCCTTTGTGCATTAAGTAACTCACTATTTAAATTGTCGTGGAACTCGGCAATCTCAGATCTCGTTATCAGGTCGAAGTCATCTGTCAGGTTCACGGCCAAGCGCGACACCCCCTCTCTCAGCTGCCTCCTTAAACTGTCAAAGTTTGCCCTTCTGAAATCTGGTACTTTAGAGGAATTTTCCTTACGTCTGCCCTGAAAATCTAACTGGAATCTAATTTCTTTGTGATCACTGTTTACAAGTTCGTTCCCTACCTCGACATTGCTAATGAGGTTTTCTCTGTTCGACAGAACTAAATCGCGTATATTATTACCCCGTGTGGGTTCGGTTACATGTTGACTTAGGAAACAGTCCTGGACCGTCTCGAGAAAATCCTCTGCTTCTGAGTTACCCGTAAGGTCAGTCCAATCTATTTGGCCAAGGTTAAAGTCGCCGATTATACAGACTTTGTTGTGAATGGAAGCCCTGCGCATTTCATCCCAGATAAGTCACTCATTGACTCTATCAAGATTGTGAGGTCTATATATTATTCCTGTGATTAATTTTTCCCTATCGTCGCTTAATTCTATCCAAATTGTTGCTGTATTCCGCTCAGCTTTTATTTCCTTATTTATTTCACACTTCAGATTATCCCTAATATAAATTGCTACTCCGCCTCCTTTCCTGGTCTGCCTATCGGTATGGAACACTTTGTAACCCGCAATTTGGTATTCGACCGGCAACTCACGTGAGTCTAGGTTGATCCATGTTTCAGTGAATACTATTATATCGATTTTTTCGGTACATACCAAGGCCCTAATATCATTCATTTTGTTTCTCATACTTCTACTGTTCGCGTAGTAGACATTTAAGTTAGTCGTGTTCTGAGTCCTCCCTTTACCGCGTTTAGTTTTAAACTCCCTGTTGAATTTAGTTTTGTCATCATTCCTAACACTATTTCCCTGTAATCTTTTACTTTGTTTACCCACTCCCACTGCAGTTTCCCCCACCCCCGTGCCCAAATGTTCCCCTAGCAGTTTAAAGACTTCGATATCCTTTGAACTGCCCCCTCTAGAGACCCAGCCAGGGTTGCCACCCCATCCCGAGACAGGTGCACCCCATCCCTAGCATAAAGGTTCCTTCTGCCGTAGAAGTTGTCCCAGTTGTCAATGAATGGGACCTATATTGACTTGCAATATCTGTCAAGACGGTCGTTGACACCAACCATTCACGGCCAACTCTCCTTCTAGGCAGGACACTGCATATGATAGGGATCCCTCCCTTAGACCTAATACGATCTATAGCTGCCTTGAACTTATCAAGAAGCTCCTCGCTCCTACACCGTCAATTATCATTGCCTCCTGCACTGAGGCAGATAATGGGTTTGTTCCCATTACCAGACAAGATATTGTCCATCCTGTCAATAATATCCCCCACCCCAGCTCCTGGCAGGCACACCCTCGTCCTATTTTTGTTTTTACCACAAAAGGCCCTGTCCAAGTACCTTACCTGTGAGTCACCAACAATTAAAGTTTTTATACCTTCCTTGTCATCCCTTTCCCTGACTGTAGTAACGTCCAATTCGTCTATCAAGGGACTGAACGAGTTGGTACTCTTAGCTGTTGTTGTCGTTGTTGTCGTATCCTTGGTGTACTTCTTCACCACCAGCTTGGTCCTCCCACTCCTCACAACTTTCCACTCGCTGGAGTTTTCGTCAGACACTGGCTTTCCCTGTCCAGCCTCCCCTATTAACCTCGCCAGCTCTTCCTTTAATTTCAGGTTCTCCAACGTGGCCCTCTCAATTTCTTCCTTGGCCCCTCGCCAATTCTTCCATGGACCACTCCAGTTTGGTCAACAAACTCACACAACCAAGACCGCACATAGCACTGGCCATATCTGATAATTATCCCTCGGGAGCTAATCCTGCTGTGACCTTTCCCCTAGTGAGGTCAGAACACAACTGAGGTCAGAACACAACAGCACTGTTTAAGAATACAAATTCTTTATGGAAATACCAAATCATCTCAGAGAAAACTTGGTGCTATAGCAGTTCTGTGTTGGGCAAACTAGTGGCATTGAGGTGGAGTGTTTGCTGATTGGTTACCAAACCTAACCATACCTAACCTAACCTAACCCAATAAAACCTAACAACCTAACGTAACCCAACTAAGAATATTGTATAAACATACATAATAAGAAAACTGTATAACAAACACACAAATATCACTGTCAACAAAATCAAACAAACTTAGAACAATGTATAAAACACATTAAGAACATTGTGTATAATTGTTACCGCCAGTAGAATAAACTAGAAGGGAGAGAGAGAGAGAGAGAGAGAGAGAGAGAGAGAGAGAGAGAGAGAGAGAGAGAGAGAGAGAGGAATAGAAAGAGAGAAGGGGGGGGGGGGGAACAGGAGAGAGACAGAGGGAGTGTTGACAACGAGCCTTGCTGAGGTGTGAACAGTTGGCCCTCGCCTCCGGCTGACTAAATCGAGGGCAGCCTCGATCCGTCCAGTGACCTATCAAGTCAGGGAGTTAATAAGTCCTACATTAGACCCGAAACACGTAGGTTTTATATGGTTTACCACCCTACTCTACTTAAATATACTATATCTAGTCGCTAATAGTGATGGAACATACGATTGAATTAATTATCTCATATGTAAGATATGTAATTTGTACTCTGCAGGTTTTGACCGAATAAAGTACAATCTCAAAGGACCAATCAAACCACATTCACCACCTTCTCCGGGTCATCACATAATACCCATCACCCAGATTGCTTAGGAAATCCTCCACAGCAAGTGCGGACCCCAGTTCAAGGGGCGCGCCACTCCGAAACTGACCATAACCAAGAGTAGGGGTTGGTGGTAAGCGTTCACTGATTGGGGGTCCGCTTGCACTTGCAAACCTGCAGTATTCTTTCATACATGCAGGTAAGATAACCTCCATCCCCAATCCCAAATCCGGCCGGGCTGCTCCAAGAGCTCCACCCGGAACCACCAAACGGGCCGCCTACAGGAAAGGGACCGTGTCAGACTACAGTCCGACAATCTCAACAACAACAGAAGATCGCGGAAAGGTGTTATGACTACCAGAGACACGACCTTCCTGAAACCGAAACTGACAAAGAAACGTTATATACTCTAAGAGGACTCCCAACGCTCACCTTAACTGCGGAGCCGGGAACACTTCACCAGGGGAAGCGCAGAAGTACTTCTGAGCATCAAGCTCGCTCACCGAAACCACTAACGTTGATGAAGGACCATAAGTGACGACTATGTGAATAATGTGCATAAATACAAAGGGAACTAAGGGAAGCTTCCTGGGATCGAGTGAATGTTGGAATTCACTATGGATATGGTCGACAAGGCGGGGGAGGCCCCAAAGGGACAAGGACCGGAGGAACCAAGCTGAATATATGTAGACTCATCCTCATGCCAATCCTCGTCGAGGAAGAAACTTGTGGGTCTGGTGACATCAGGAATAAAGACAACCAGAGAAACGGACGGTGAACGCTGCTCGTTATGCCACGGAGATCATCTTCTTCAGATGTGTCGGACATTCCTCAGCATGTTCACAGGGAAGCGAACTTCCTTCGTAAGGGAAGAACATCGTTGCTTCGCCAGCCTGGGTCGTAATCACCGGATAACGGAGAGGAGCCAAAAGATGGTATGTGTTATAGATAGCTGCTCTGGAGTACACTCGGGGCTGTTACACTTCACGGGAGTTCTGACGAGCAGTACTAAGGCTGCAAGCAGAGGGAAGGTCAGTTTTTCCCTCTCCATTGGCACGATCATGAAAGAAGTAGTGTAAACACCGAAGAGATCAGTGAAAAAGTGGTTAGCGTAGGAGAAAGAAAGAGCCGATCCATTACTATCCCAAGGTCATTGCTGTTTCACCAGGAAGAACCGGAACTCCCAGACAATAAGAAGCTTGCCGAACAGCGATTGGAGAGACTGAGAAATGCCTCCAAAAGAACCCAAGGATCTCAGAGGTATCAAGAAGAGATGAAACGTCTAGTCGACGAGGGACATGCTGAACGAGTCCCACATCAAGAACTCAGTGCTACACCCGGGAAGACCTGGTACCTCTCACACCACCCCATGTTGAATCCCAACAAGCTAGAAAAGGTGAGAATAGTTTTGATTGTGCAGCCGAATATGAGTTGAGGTCATTGAACAGCCAGGTGATGCAAGGGCCAGACCTTAACAGCAATTTGATGGGAGTCCTCATCAAATTCAGACAAGGAAAGGTGGCACTCATGTCTGATATCGAGGCAATGTTCCATTAAGTGCTAGTAGTACCCGAACATTGAGACGCCTTACGATTCTTATGGTACACCTATTATGGTACACCTCTTTGGAGGTATGTGTAGCCCTTCATGCGCCGCGTATGCCTTACAACGAACATTCCAAGATTGCAGGGAAAGTCTCCATGACGACATCAAGAAAGCGAATCGAAACTTCCACATTGACGATCTGCTTCTCTCAGTAGATTCGCCGGGGAAGGCAACGATAATTACCCATTGACTGAGACAGCTGTGGAAGAATTGCGGATTCAGAATTACGAAGTGGGTCTGGAATCACAGGGAAGTCCTCAAGACAATTCCACAGACAGAGAAAGCCGTGGGAGTAAAGGAAGTCGTTTGAAAGACAACAGGCTCCCCACTGAACAAGCGCTGGGAATCTTGTGGGACCTGGAAAAGGACGAACTAGAGGTCCGGGTCCAGATCCCTAAGAAACCAGAGACGGAACAAGGCCTTCTGAGTATGGTCAGCTCCATCTATGACCCACTGGGACTCATCGCTCTGATCGTCACAAGAGCCAAAATTATATATTCCAAGATGAGTGTAGACGAAGTATTGGGTGGGATGAACGAATCTCCTTTGTGTATGGCAAAGCCAAGCTAGCCCTTCTGAAACAGCAGACCATACCTCGACTCGAGCTCTGCGCGACAGTACTGGCTGCAAAGACAGGAAAACAACTACGACGAGAACTTGAATTACAAATAGACAGATCAGTGTTCCGGAAAGACAGTACGGCAGTCCTTCAGTACATACGAAACACCGAAAGACGTTTCCGTTCCTTCGTGGCCAATCGAGTGGCAACAATACACGAGGACTCCAATGCAGAACAATGGCACCACGTGAAGTCGGCACTGAACACAGCCGATGACGCTACTTGTGGACTACATGGAACAGAGCTCAACGATGAGGGCAGGTGGATTCGGGGGCCTGCTTTCCTCTTGTTGGAAGAAGACGGTTGGCAAAAGAGTCCAATGAGGATTCCAGACCTCACAGACGGAGACCCAGAAGTGAAGAAGGAAACCACGGTGCTGACGACGAACGCTGACCAGGGGGAGGGAGGCCAGGTACTCCTCGTGGCATCGACTTCTGAAAAGCGTAGTGTAGATTAGAAGGTTTATAGAATGGCAGCTGGGGAAGTGAAAGAACAGACATCACCGAAAACATCGACCCAAGGTTAGCGAATTGGAAGATGCGAAGTTAGTTGTCTCAAGATTCATACAAAGGAAGGGATTTCCCCACAAGATGGACGCGCTGGAACGAAGACACTCCATCAGGAATGGTGACGTAAGCAGACTGGAACCTTACCTGGGTGCAGACGGTCTGATCAGAGTAGGCGGCCGACTGAAGCGTGCTGCTCTCCATTAAGAGCAAAGAACCCCATACTGTTACCCAGGGACAAAAACCCACAGAACTTATCGTACAGGAGGTACATTCGACCAAGGCTGGCCACTCAAGACGCGAGCACACTCTAGGTGCGCTACGCGAGACGTATTGAACACCCAAGTGCCATAAGATGATCGACCGAGTACTACGTACGTGTGTAATTTGTCGAAGAAGCAGTTGGAACCCTACCCACCAACGCCAAGCTGACCTGCCAGAGGACCGGGTACATCCAGAAGATCGGCCATTCACCTGCACCGGAGTCGACTGTGTTTGATCCCTTTATGGTTAAATAAGGCCGGGCCTGGGCGAAAGGATGGGGATGCTTGTTTACATGTCTGGTCACCTTAGCTATACACCTGGAAGTCCTCACCTCACTGAACACAGACTCATTCATCAACGCCATGACGAGGTTTTCATCCCGCAGAGGACCTCCCAAGCATCAGATCCGCACGATGAAGAAGGTTCTCCTGGGGGTGCTGGGCACACAGGTACTTAACGACGAGCGACTCAACACCCTATTCTGTGCCGTGGAAGAGATCGTCAACGGGAGGCCCATCACCCCAGTATCCGACGACCCGAGAGACCTAGAAGCATTCACTCCGCTTCACCTACTGCAAATGCACGCGGGAACCCTGCCCATTGGAGGCGATCAGTCCATAGCAGAAGCGTACCGACAAAAATGGAAGCATGCCCAAATTCATTGCACACCAATTCGGGAAGAGGTGGGTTAAGGAATATCTCCCGACACTCCGGCAGCGACAGCAGCACTTCAGGGCGCACCGCAACTTCCGCACTGGGGACATCGTCATCATATCTGGACATCCTCTCCCAAAGACCCGATGGATGCTGGGAAGAGTATTGGAGGCAGTACCTAGTGATGACGGCCTGGTGCGGCGTGCCAAAGTAAAGACGAAGGACTCAGTGTTAATACGTCTAGTGACAAAGCTCTGCCTATTGGAGGGAGTCGGAGAGTGAGACTCCCGGCAGGCAATGGGTTTCGAGCAAGCTCAACAGAGGGAGTGTTACCGCCAGTAGAATAAACTAGAAGGGAGAGAGAGAGAGAGAGAGAGAGAGAGAGAGAGAGAGAGAGAGAAGGGGGGGGGGGGAACAGGAGAGAGACAGAGGGAGTGTTGACAACGAGCCTTGCTGAGGTGTGAACAGTTGGCCCTCGCCTCCGGCTGACTAAATCGAGGGCAGCCTCGATCCGTCCAGTGACCTATCAAGTCAGGGAGTTAATAAGTCCTACATTAGACCCGAAACACGTAAGTTTTATATGGTTTACCACCCTACTCTACTCAAATATACTATATGTAGTCGCTAATAGTGATGGAACATACGTTGAATTAATTATCTCATATGTAAGATATGTAATTTGTACTCCGCAGGTTTTGACCGAATAAAGAACAGTCGAGTCCTACTTGTAAGGGTCTCATTAACCCACAGTCGCTGAATGGGCGGCAATAATAATAAACACACTAGGAACACGATATAACAATGACATTAGGAACACTGTGTAAAAAGCACACACTAAGATAATTGTGTAGCAAACACACACTAAGAACATTGTGTACCAAACACACACTAAGAAAATTGTTGAACAAACACACAATAATAACACTACACAATAAACACACCAATAACAGTGCACAACAGACATACAGAGAACACTGTCAAAAATACGAAGAACACTTAGTACAAATCACACTAAGAACACTGTATAACAAACATACTAAGAATACTGTATAACAAACATACTAAGAACACTTTATTACAAACACACTAAGAACACTACACTGTATAACGAACACAATCTCAGACCGCTGTATAACAAACACACTAAGAACACTGTACAACAAACACATAACGTAAAACAAACTAAACTCACTAAGATCAATGTATATCAAACACACACCAATATAACTGTATAACCAACACACTAAGAACACTGCATGAATAAACACACACTGAGAAAACTGCATTATAAACACGGTAAGAATACTTCATAACGAATACACTAAGAATACTGTATAACAAATACATCAAGAGCAATGTATACCAAACACGCAGTAAAAACACTGTATAACAAACACACTAAGAACACTGTATAGCGAGCACACACTAAGCACACTGTCTAAGTGTATAACAAACACACTAAGAAAACTGTATAACAAACACTCTAAGATCACAGTATAACAAGCACACTAAGAGCCTGAATAACGAACACACTAAGAACAGTGTATAACAAACACACTGAGAACAACAGTGTTTAATGAACACACTATGATTTCTGTATAAAAAATACACGCTAGGAACACTGTATTTTAATGTACTAAAACATTGAGAACAACACTGAATAATGAACACACTAAGAACACTGAGTAACAAACACACTAAGAACACTGTATAGCAAACACACACTATGATCACTGTATAACAAACACACACTACGAGCCCTGTATAACGAACACACTAAGAATACTATAAAGCAAACACTGCATAACGAACACAAATTAAGACCGCTATAACAATCACTAAGAACGTTTTATAACAAACACACATTAAGAACATTATAAACCAAACACACTAAGAAACCCGTATAACAAACACACACAAGAACACTATATAGCTAACACACTAAGAACACTGTATAACAAAAACACTAAGAACACTGTATAACAAACACACCATAAGAACATTGTATAACAAACTCACTAAGAACACCGTATAAAATAAACTAAGAACAACACTGTGTAACAAATACACACAATAAGAACACTGTAAAACAAATACATCATGAACAACACTGCATAAAAAGCACACTAAGAGCCCTGTATAACAAACACACTAAGAGCACTGTATAACAAACACACTAAGAGCACTGTATAACAAACACACTAAGAGCACTGTATAACAAACACACTAAGAGCACTGTATAACAAACACTTTAAGAGCACTGTATAACAAACACACTAAGAGCACTGTATAACAAACACACTAAGAGCACTGTATAACAAACACTTTAAGAGCACTGTATAACAAGCACACTGATAACAAACACACTAAGATCACTTCATAACAACCTTATTAAGAACACGGCATAACAAACACACTAAGATCACTGTATGACAAGCACTTTAGGAGCACTGTATAACAAACACATTAAGAATACTGTATAACGAGCACTCCAAGATCACTGTGTAAAAAAAAAAGTAAAAAAGCACACTGAGAACACTATAACAAACATTCTAACATCACTGGATAACAAACACATTAAGAAAACTTTAGCAAATACGCTGAGAGCACTGTATAACAAACACACTAAAACACTATAACAAACAGACTAACAGTAATGTATAAAAAAACACTAAGAACACTATAACAAACAGACTAACGGAAGTGTTCAACAAACACACTAAGAACACTATAACAAACAGACTAACGGTAATGTATAAAAAAACACTAAGAACACTATAACAAACAGACTAACGGTAATGTATAAAAAAACACTAAGAACACTATAACAAACAGACTAACGGAAGTGTACAACAAACACACTAAGAACACTATAACAAACAGACTAACGGAAGTGTACAACAAACACACTAAGAACACTATAACAAACAGACTAACGGAAGTGTACAACAAACACACTAAGAACACTTTATAACAGATACACACTAAAAACTCTGTATAGCGAACATATTAAAACAGTGTATAACAAACATACTAAGATCAATCTATAAAAATCATACTAAGATTACTGTATAACAAACACGCATTAAGAACATTGTATAACAAACACACTATGAAAACTGTATAACAAATACTCTAATATCACAGTATAACAAGCACACTCCGATCACTGTATAACGAACAGACTAATGACTCTATGTAAAACACACTAAGATCAATGTAAAACAAATACACTAAAAACACTATATAACAAACAAACACTAAGAGCACTGCAAAACAAAATCATTGAGAATAACACTGTATAATGAATACACTAAGAACATTATGTAACAAACACACTAAAACACCGTATAAAACACACTAAGAACAACACTGTTTAACAAATACACACAATAAAAGCACTGTATAACAACTATACTAAAATCACTGGATAACATTCATACTAAGATCACTGTATAACAAACACACTAAGAACACCGTAAAACAAACACACAGTAGAACACTGTATAACAGAAACACGAAGATCGCTGTATAACAAACACACTAAGGACACTGTATAACAAACATATTAAGAACACTGTATAACAGACACACTAAGAACACCATTTAAAAACTCACTACAATCACTGTGTAGCAAATACACTAAATCGGTGTATAACAAACACAATAAGAACACTATATAACAAACACACAAAGAATAATGTATAACAAACACAAGTTAAGAAAACTGTATAACAAGCACGCTAAGAAAGCTGTGTAACAAACACACATTAAGAACACTGTATAACAAACACTCTAAGATGACAATATTACAAACGCACACTAAGAGCCTGAATATCGAACACACTAGGAACACCGCATAACAAACACTGTTTAATGAACACACTAAGATCACTGTAACAAACACACTAAGAACACCGAATATTAAACTCACTAAAACAACACTGTATAACAAACACACTAAGCGCACTGTATAGCAAACACACACTATGATCACTATAACAAGCACACACTACGAGCACTGTATAACGAACACACTAATAACACTGTATAACAAGCACACATTAAGAACAATGTATAACAAACTCGCTAAGAACACTGTGTAACAAACACACACTAAGAGCACTGCATAAAATTGTACTAGAACATTGAGAACAACATTGAATAATGAACACACTAAGAACACACTATTACAAACACACACTAAGAATACTGTATAACGAAAAAAATCAAGAACACTATAACAATCACTAAGAACACTCTATAACAAACACACTACGAACACCGTATATCAAACCCACATTAAGATCACTGTATAACAAACACGCACTACGAACACTGTATAACGAACACACTAAGAACACTAAAGCAAACAGACACAAAACACACTCTCTACGAACACGCTAAGAACATTGTATAACAAACACACAATAAGAACACTGTATAACAAACGCACTAAGAAAACTGTATATCAAACACACACTAATTACAATATATAACAAACAAATACAAAGAACACTGTACACCACACAAACTAAAAACACTGTCCAAGAAACACACATTAAAAGCACTGTATAACAAACACACTCTTGAACACTATACACCACACACACTAAAAACACTGTACAAGAAACACACATTAAAAGCACTGTATAACAAACACACTAAGAACAGTCTACAACAAACACATTAAGAACACTCTACAACAAACACTCATTAAGAGCAACGTATAACAAACACATTAAGAACACTGTATAACGGACACACACACTAAGAACACTGTATAACGAACACACACTAAGCATATTTCATAACAAACACACAAAGATCACTGTATAACACGCTAAGAACACTATGTAATACACACTAGGATCACTGTAAAACAAATACACTAAGAACACTTTATAACAAAAACAGATTAAGAACACAAGAACAATCAAACAAATATCACTGTATAACAAATACACTAAGAGCACTGTAAAACAAACACATCTAGAATAACACTGTATAATGAACATACTAAGAACACTGTGTTACAAACACACTAAAACCCCGTATAAACCTTACTAAGAACAACACTGCATAACAAATACACACAATAAGAGCACTGTATAACAAATACACTAAGCTCACTGTATAACAAACGCACTAAGATTCCTGTATAACAAACTCACTAAAAATACTGTGTAACAAACACACTAAGAATATTATATAACACACTAGGAACATTGTATAACAAACACACTAAGAGCACTATAACAATTGACTAAGAGGACTGTATAACAAACACACAAACAACACTATAACAAGCACACTAAGATCACCGTATAACAAACAATTTAAAATCGCTGTTTCACAAAAAAATTAAGTTCACGTGTAAAACAAACACATTAAGAGCACTGTATAACAAAAACACTAAGATCACTGTAAAACAAACACACAAAGAGAAATATACGAAACGCCTAAGACCACTGTATAACAAACACACATTAGAACACTGTTTAACAAACACACTAAGATCACTTCAAAATAAACACACTAAGATTCACTGTACAACAAACACACTAATTTCCCAGTATAACAAACACACTAAGACCACTGTATAACAAACACACTAAGATCATTGAATAACAAACACACTAAGATCAAGTTAAAACAAATACAGACTAACAACAGTGGAAAAAGAAACAAATTAAGAACACTATAACAAATAGACTAACAAAAGTGTATAACAAACACCCTAAGAACACTTTATAACAAACACACACTAAAACACTGTATAACAAACACCTAAGGACACTGTATAACAAACACACGAAAATTCTGTTTAAAAACACATAAAGACCAAAATAACAAGCACATATTAAGAGTATTGTATAAGGAACACACTAAGAACACTGTACAGCGAACACACTAAGAGCACTGTATAACAAACACACTAAGAACACTGTATTACAAACACACTAGGATCGCTGTATAACAAACACACTAAGAACACTGGATAACAAATACACACTAAGAACACTATATAACAAATACTCTGAGAACACGAGAAGAAATACACTCTAGAACACTGTAACAAATACACTAAAAACACTGTGTAAAAACACACTAAGTACACTGGATAACAAACACACACTAAGAACACTGTATAACAAACACTCTAAAACACTATAACAAATATACCAATAACACTGTATAACAAATACACTTAGAATACGTAGCACAGCTGAGGATCAACACAAAATGTTCACCTCGACCACAAAACTGTTCAGCCACAAAGAATTTCGCTTGGTGACGTCTGAGTATCAGGAGGGAGTGACTCTACCGTCATAAGCATCCACCCTGTCTTGACCTTACCTTCTGAGTGAGTTGCCTTCTCCCATGACCTCCAGTGACCTCCGTAAGGCCTTTCTTACCTAAAGCTCTAGCCAGGGTCGTCTCGCGTCTGCTCAGCATTATTTAGTATATAAATAATATGCGTAACTATCACTTCCCTTCCTTATTGGGGGACTTGCGCTCCGACAAGGTGAGGTGTCCTCCAGCTTTCACCGTGTCGTGACGCCTTGGTGGCCCCTGCTGCTGCCACTGCTGCTGGCACTTCTCTATACGGCCCTCTCAATACTTCAGGGATACACACACACACACACACACACACACACACATATATATATATAATATATATATATATATATATATATATATATATATATATATATATACGCTAAATAGGGATAATTGCCGATTACGCTTTGAATGGTCGAATTACACCATAAAAAATGTCAAGAATTAAATCTGCGAGGTATTCAAGTGTGCAATAACTCTTGTCCATTTGTCTTCACCACTAAGGTTTTTAACATGTGGAAATGGTACCTGGTGATGGCCTCACCTCTGCTGTCACTCGTTGGTACTGTAACATGCAAGAGGTGTGGGTTATTATTGTACTGAAG
The DNA here is from genome assembly GCA_958450375.1 of Homarus gammarus. NCBI lineage: Eukaryota > Metazoa > Arthropoda > Malacostraca > Decapoda > Nephropidae > Homarus > Homarus gammarus. The sequence goes on along the minus strand of CAUDMG010001797.1, from coordinate 147,919 downwards.
TGTCACTTAACATGGCCGTCATCTACTTTGTTACACCAGTCTATTGTGACATGTTTGTGTGAGTGGACGGTGAGGCCAGCTTGCAGTTACTATCGGCGTGTGCGTGTGTGTTTGTGTGTGTGTGTGTGTGTGTGTGTGTGCATCACTATACACCCTTTCACAAATAACTATTAGTAAACTTGCGTGAGAAAAAAAGAATATGATCCAATTTCACAATATCAGTGTATCACGTCAACAAAACTTCCTCATTCGTTTGTCCCACCAAACGTTAATAAAGAAAACCAAACCTGGACGACATGACGAATAGGACCATGTGTTTATTCATGACATTTATTTAAAGTGTAGTATTAAGTAATATTTTCTACTCTTTTAGTATTAAACATAAACCATATACATGTTTCATAATACTTTTATTGGAACTTTAATTTCAGTAAACTGAAAATGTGGTATAATTCAGAAATTACTGATCAATTTCCTAACTTATAGGGCCTCAAAGGCCGCTCTTGTCCAGGACCTACCAAACCCTGAGGCTGGTGGTGACACTTAGTCACTTTTGGGGAAGTTTTAAATCAATGAAATATCCAAGATGGCTGCCATCAACTCCATAGTTCCATATATTTGTTATTGTCTTGAGGAACTTAGTAAAAGCTTTGGATGATCACGCAGATTCACCCCAACACCCCTCTGGACTGCAGATAAATTGACTCAGACGACCCTTCTGTCTTTAACATTCCTAGGAAATATCTTAGAAATATTTTTATCAGGGTTATGTTACGTTAGGTCAAGTTAGGTTAAGTTAGGTTATAAATATTTTGTCAGGGTTAGGTAAGGTTAGGTTAGTTTATTATTTTTTTTTGGGGGGGGCGTATTATTGTTTTGTAAGATCCATACATACACACATACAAATATGCGGTATAACTATATATACATATCCTCGCACCCAATAATATACTACACCTCTCAGGGGATTAAAAGGTCGAATTACACAATAGAAAATGTCAAGAATTAAATCTGCGAGGTATTCAGGTGTGCTGATAGAGACAATGACCTATTGGCAGTACAATAACTCTTGTCCATTTGTCTTCACCACTAAGGTGTATAACATGTGGAAATGGTACCTGGTGATGGCCTCACCTCTGCTGTCACTCGTTGGTAATGCAACATGCAAGAGGTGACGCGCGTTGTGTTGGTTATTATTGTATGGAATTGTCACCCAACTTCTACTTTGTTACACAAGCCTATTGTGACATGTTTATGAGTGAACGGTGAGGTCAGGTGGCAGCTAGTATCGGTGTGTGTGTGTGTGTGTGTGTGTGTGTGTGTGTGTCTGTCTGTCTGTAATAATAATAATAATTAACGGTTTATTGAAAGAGCATGGCAGCCAGAAGGCTGAAAATATACAGTTACAGAATTTGGGAATGGGTTTCGATTTATAAATAATATACACGTAACATAAGTGATACAAATATAATATATAATAATTAGGTGGGAAAAAGCTCAAACTACAGAGGATTTCAACATAGTGACAGTGCAAAAAGTAGGATTTACTGGGAGTGAATACACTGGTTTATTACAAGTTATTGATAATTTTTACAATGGTTGGGACTGGGCTGTTCTTATAGCGATCAGTTCGTGCTCGTATGGGCTGGATGCGGTTGTAGTGTCGAACAGCAATTCTCGGGCTAGGGATGTCAGGTGGTGGCAGGAGCCGGTGTCGAGGATGGTGCAGAAGCTTCTCACCAAATTTGCAGATGAGGTCGTGGTAGTGGTCAGTGAGAGCCGAGAGGGTCAGTGTGTTGAGCGTTTCTTGATATGTGGAGTAGGAAGATGATGTTCCAAGCCATTCTGTAAGAGATTACACACGTTTTAATATCTACTTGCAGAACGAAGTTTCATACAATAGTCACTTGGTACACTCTGCTTCTGTACAGTCTGTAAAAAGGTGTCTATCACATCATCATCAACTGTGAGCAATAAATTCTCATGGGTCTTCTTAAGACGAACCGCATGCACGACATCTGCAATCTGTGAGTTAGGTTTCCAAATTTTAAATTTGTTGCGTGTTTCTTTGGCAGTAATGCGGAATGGACCCGAAAACTTAGCCGAAAGCTTGTCGTTCCTTTCAGGTTCTCGTACCATAAGAGCATCTCCAAAGATAATGTCTTTAAATTTCTTAAGTGCCCACACAAAGGCTAACGTTTCCAAATGCGTTACCGAATAACGTGTTTCAGCATCAATAAGCTTACGACTTGCAAAAGCTATCACTCTAAACTTTCCACGCGTATCCTCTTGCATGAGTACAGCTCCGATTCTAAGTCCAGAAGCGTCAGTACAGAGGGTGAAAGATTGAGTGTAGTCAGGGAATGCTAGAACAGGGTTATTGGTAAGCGCTATCTTCAATGCCGCAAAACTATTTTCTTGTTCAGCATCCACGTCATCCACGCTAACTACTTCAATCCAGGGATGGTGAACTATCCACTGCCCGAAAGGCGCACTGCAGAGTCAGTAATCGGCTTGTAGGTCTTGATGTAGGGTCTCTGTACTTGAGTAGGAGTGGCAGCTGTGGACCAGAGCACTGATAGGTGTGTGCTACACCCGATAGGAGGCATTGGTTGAGGTGGTTGGTACTGGTCCGCTAAGTCGGTTAAGATAAGGTCAAGGGTATATTGACCGTGTGTGGGGAAGTTCACAACTTGTGATAGTGACATCTGGTTCTGGATATCAGTGGTGTCAATTTCATAATAATTATCAATCAACAGCCAAAATGGTTCACATATGAGATCATGCTCACACAACTAATTTCATATTGCTGAATTCGAATCTGATATTTGTTTTGTTCTATCAGACCAGGTTTTATAAAAAAATCAATAGGTACAAATATTTAATATTCCATCACGTGTCGTGCAAAAGATGAGATTATCTCATGTGACTGTGCTTTCATGACTAATTTCATATTAATGAATATTAATTGGATGTTTCATTCTACCATCAAACCTACTTTCTTAAAGAATAAAAAAATAGTAAATATAGTAACATTATCGCGTCATGCAAGATACAATTTTAAACCTATCACAGGTAAGCTCATAAAAAGTTGTACCAAAAAACATAAGTTCAAATTCTTTATAATGACAAAATATGAAGTTCTAAAAGTGCTTCTGAACTTTACTTTTTCTCTTGTACAGCTTGCTCTCTTCTCGTTGCAGTGTCCAGCAATAGTCGCCCATCATGTTAGGACTGAATTGTCCCTGATATCTGCTCTCCATTATGGCGATATCTTGATGAAATCTTTCGCCGTGTTCATCACTAACGTCTCCAAGGTTACCTGGGAAAATTTCAATATGAGAGTAGAAAAAATGCAATTTCAAGGACATCCTTGCTCCCAATGCATGATAATTCTGAAGCATGGTTGTTACGATTTCTTTGTAGTTGTCAGCACGATAGTTTCCAAGAAAATTCTTTGACACATTGACAAATGACTCCCATGCTTTTTTCTCCAGTGGGTTCAATGTTTTGGTGAATTCGCTATCATTAACTAGTATACGAATTTGTGGTCCATTCAAGACACCTGCTTTCAACTTGGCTTCGGAAACCACACCACCTAGTTTCTGAGATAAGTATAGAGTCCCAGCACCGAATTTATCCATAGCTTTGATGAAATTTTTAGCCAAACCGAGCTTTAGATGCAGTGGAGGCAAAAATATCTTTTCTGGATCTACAAGCGGATTGTGAGCACAGTTAAACCTTCCCGGCGCATCTCTTGGTCTTGTCGGCCAATCCTTTCTCACATAGTGCTCTGCATCAGCTCTGCTGTTCCACAAGCACAAAAAGCACATGTGCTTTGTGTAGCCACTCTGAAGGCCCAGTAGTAAACTGATGACTTTGAGATCGCCACATATCTTCCATTGGTGTTTCTCATACTCTATAGCGGCCAACAGAATTTTCATTGTTTCATAGCTCTCAGTCATTTTTGTTGCGTGTGCTATTGGGACAGATGGATGCCGATTGCCATTGTGTAAAAGAACAGCTTTCAGAGAGTCTTTTCCTGAGTCTATAAACAGCCTCCAATCCTCTGTCTTGCATGTTTCAGACTTGCAGAGTTGTTGCATGAGAGATACTGCGTCCTCGCAAAAACAAAGGTTGTTTGCCATCTTGAAAAATACAGACAGCTGTCTATGTCGGTAACGCGCTGTAGTGATATGCACTCCATTTTCTAGCAGGCTATGCTGCTTTAGTCTGGATCCCAAAACTTCAGCCTTTTCTTTTGACAAGTTTAGGTCCCTGATGAGATCATGAAGCGCTTCTTGAGTAAATAGTTTAGGCCTGGTATTTTCAGAGTCATCCTGGTAGTCGTTTTCCATTGAGGAAGAGGTAGAATCGGAATCACTCAATTGTTGTTCAGTCGGTGGATTTGGGACTGGAAGTTCAGCACTGTGTGGTACTGGTCGGATTGCAGAAGCAATATTGGGGTACTGTACCTTACCTCGTGTCTTGATTTTTATTCCCTTAATATTTGTGAGACAGAAGTAGCAGTCACTACTGTGATCTTTAGGTTCACGCCATATCATTGGTACAGCAAACGGCATTCCTGAACATCGTTTACCACACATCCACTCGCTCAGGTGGTTAACACAAGACTTACAGGCTACATGAGGTGCCCATTTCTTGTCTTGGTCACCCAAATGACATTTGAAGTAACTTTTGTAGTTCAGTCGAACAACTTTTGTGATTGGTTTCTTGAGGCTACCAGGAGTGAAGGCACCACATATGTAGCAAAAACTGTCAGCACCGTTCACACACTTGCGACGTTCCATGTTTTGTTAATTTCAGAGTAATTACAAATCATGCAGGTGTAGATATGCAATATCATGAATCAGCAAACTGAAACAAACAAAAAAGCACAAATCAGGACAAAATAATTGCATAAGTGGAGTCAATGAGCATATACTGTAAATTACTGTATGAATAGCATGGTACACTAAATATATAGATATGCTGGTTCTGGAAAACTGAGCCTGATACAGCTACACGAATGTCATGATTGAGTTCAGCACATACAATTACACTAGAATCAGACTGTTTTGATCCAGAACCATGAGAATTTTTTTTTTTGTTGACCAGTGTAAGATTGTCTCTGGTGGGTGAGCGAGGCGGATGGTATGACACACAGATTATGATGGAAGCAGTGTGGCGCGGGTGGGCCCGTGGCACAACACGTATCCATAATGACCTACGCCCGTTTGGGTGTGTGTGTGTAATAATAATAATAATAATAATAATAATAATAATAATAATAATAATAATAATAATAATAATAATAATAATAATAATAATAATAATAATAATAATAATAATAATAATAATAATAATAGTACAAAATAATCAATGATAATAAGTATTTACCGGTTTATTGAAAGAGCATGACAGTCAAAAGTCAGAAAATATACAGTTACCTAAATGGGGAATGAGTCACTTGATTGACAAATAATATATAAGTAACATAAGTGATATAAATATGATATATAAAAACAAGGTAGGGAGAGAAGGTCATACAACATGGAATTTCAACATAGTAACAGTGCAAAACTATGATTGGCTGGGAGTGAACTCACTGGTTGACTACGAGTTGTTGATAATTTTTAAAATGGCTAGTTTTGGGCAGTTCTTATAGCGTGGTCGTATGGGCTCTATGTAGTTGTGGTGTCGAACAGTAATCCGTGGACGAGAAATCTCGGGTGGAAGCAGGAACCCGTGTCGAGGATTGTGCAGAAGCTTTTCCCCAAATTTCCAGATGCGGTGATGGTGATGATCAGAGAGAGCCGAGAGAATCATCTTCTGTCATCTGCACTTTTTCTAGGTGTTTCCGTTGTGTGGCATTTAGGGAGGAGGACCAGGCAAGGAAAGGAAGCATAGGTGAACTTACGAAGTATGAATGTTGAGTAAGCATTGAGGGGCTCAGGCGCGGGAATTCCGAGGGACATGAGATGATGGAGGAGGACACAAAAGCAGGAGGGTTTGACGATTGCACAGACGAGTGTGTGTGTGTGTGTGTGTGTGTGTGTGTGTGTGTGTGTGTGTGTGTGTGTGTGTGTTTGTGTGTGTGTGTGCATGTGTGTGTGTAATAATAATAATAATAATAATAATTAACGGTTTATTGAAAGAGCTTGGCAGCCAGAAGGCTGAAAATATACAGTTACATATTTGGGGAATGGGTTTCGAATTACAAATAATATACAAGTAACATAAGTGACACAAATACGACATATAATAACTAAATGGGGAAAAGCTCAAACTACAGTTCATTTCAACATAGTGACAGTGCAAGGAGTAGTGTTTACTGGGAGTAAATACACTGGTTTATTACAAGTTATTGATAATTTTTACAATGGTTGGGCCTGGGCTGTTCTTATAGCGATCAGTTCGTGCACGTATGGGCTGGATGCGGTTGTGGTGTCGAACAGCAATTCTCGGACTAGGGATCTCAGGTGGTAGTAGGAGCCGGTGTCGAGGATGGTGTAGAAGCTTCTTACCAAATTTGCAGATGAGGTCGTGGTGATGGTCAGTGACAGTCGAAAGGGTCAGTGTGTTGAGCGCTTCTTGATATGTGGTGTAGGAAGGGGAGAGAATAATCTTGCATGCCCTCTTTTGCACTTTTTCTAGGTGTTTACGTTGTGTGGCATTTAGGGAGGAAGACCAGGTGGGGGACTCATAGGTGAGCTTGGGAAGTATGAATGTTGTGCAAACACTGAGGAGCTCAGGTGCAGGAACTCCAAGGGACTTGAGTCGGCGGAGCAGGTGGAGACGGAAACTGGAGGATTTGACAACTTCACTGACGTGTGGTTTCCAATTTAGTTTGTTCTCTATGGTGACGCCGAGGAGCTTCGTGGAATCTACAACCTGGAGTGTGTTCGGACTTAGAGTAATGGAAGGAGGTGGGACAATGTCGGAGGAGAGTTTGATGTGCATAACCATGGTCTTGGTATGGTTGACGGTGACATGGTTGTTGGTGGCCCAGTTTTGGAGACTGTTCAATAAATCCTGAAGGGCGGTATAGTTGAGAGCAGAATTGTTGACGCTGATCCCAATGGTGGAGTCGTCGACATATTTCCAGCGAGCAGGGGTTTCTCTTAGGGCATCATTGATGAGCATAAGGAAGCAGAGTGGTCCCATCTTGGTGCCTTGGGGGACGCCACAGGTGAGTGATTGAAAGGTGGAGACAGCCCCTCGGAAGTGTGTGTGTGTGTGTGTGTGTGTTTGTGTGTGTGTGCATGTGTGTGTGTGTGTTTGTGTGTGTAATGGTATCCCAGCCGAGGTGTATAAAGCAGGAGGGCCTCTGCTTACCAGCCGTCTCCACTCTCTCCTGGAGAATATAAATAATAATAATAATAATAATAATAATAAACGGTTTATTAATAGAGTTGCAGCCGGTGGCTGAAAATATACAGACTTACATTTGATTTAGACATAATGGTATAATGTACATTGAATACATTTACAGGGCTGTGCAGTACATAAATCGGGAGTTAATTATTACTTTAACAATAGATGGGATGGTGCTGTTCTTATATCTATCGGTGCGGGCTCGTCTGGGCTGTATTTTGTTGTAGTGGCGGACTGCGCGAGTTGGGTGGGGGGCTGCAGGTGGCAGGAGGTGGCGATGACGAGGGTGGTGCAGTAGTTCACTGCCATACCTTTCCAGTGCATGGTGGTGGAGGTCACTGAGGGATGGCATTTCCAGGGTGGAGAGAGCGTTGGTGTAGCCGGAGTATTCTGCGCCTAGCATGATTCTGCAGGCCCTTTTCTGTACCTTCTCTAGCTGACATTGTTGGGTGGAGTTGAGAGAAGACGACCAGGCTGGTGACGCATATGTTAGTTTGGGAAGAATAAAGGCGTTGTAGATGGTCCTCAGCTCTGGCGTGGGTGTCCCAAGTGACCTAAGTCGTCGTAGCATGTAGGGAAAAGGAGGAAATCCCCAAGCCCTTAAAGACGCCTCCATCGTCTATATTTATAAGAACAAGAGAGACCGGTCAGACTGTGGCAACTACCGAGGGATCTAGCTGCTCTCTGTAGCTGGCAAGATTATCGCCCGAGTCCACCAAAACAAACGTCTTCCTGATGCAGACAACTTCCTCCCAGTATCTCAATGTGGCTTTAGACCATCACGTGGCAACACTGATATGACCTTTGCTGCCCGTCAGATACAGGAAAAGTGCACAGAACAGCGTCGTGATCTGTACATGGCCTTCATCGACCTTACCAAGGCCTTCGACTGAGTCATCAAGGAAGCCCTCTGGCTGTTTTGGATGCCCAACAAAATTTATCACCATTGTGAGGCTACTCCACGATGGCATGAACGGCAGTGTCCTGCACAATGGCACCCAGTCTGAATTCTTCCCCATCCAAACGGAGGTAAAAGAAGGATGTGTACTGACACCAACTCTCTTTTCCATTTTCTTGGCTGCCTTCCTTAAACATGCCAGTGCCAATCTAGCCGGCGGGGTGTACCTCCAGTACCCGATGAAGGGTATTTTCAACATAAGACGACTCCAGGCAGGAACAAAGGTGTTGGCAGCTTCCTTTATTGAACTTAAGTATGCAGACGACCTCACCCTTGTCGCCCACACTGAACGCGACCTACAAGAGATCCTGAACAGCTAGGCAGAGGCGTTTGCCCACTTCGGCCTTGGGGTGAATGTACGTATGACTAAGATTCTCTTTCAGCCTGCCCCAGGACCAGAAACATCTCCACCATCTATCCAGCTTACCGGTAATACCCTCTCTAATGCTACCCACTTTAAGTATCTCATTTCCTAACTGTCTACCATGGCGGACATCAATGAAGATATTCAACATCGGATCAGATTGAATTGAATTGAATTGAAACAGTTTATTTAGCGTTAAAAACAGACACAAAGTGGATAATAATAACAATATTAACATGGCTGAGCCAGTTGAGAACCTGAGCTCTCCTGTAGGCACCTGATATATACTATACATTTATCTCAAGGAAGTGTTATGTTACATTTAGTATCATCTGGAAAAGTACAATAGCATAGTAGTAATAAGAACATCTCATAATGTTACCACGGTTATCACTTCAATATTTATTTATTTCATTTATTTATTATTTTACATTAATTTTTTTATTTATATTATAAGTGTATACTTAAATTACAGTGGAATTTAAAAACATAAATATAATGGGGAAGCAGTACAACCTGGGTTGTACAGTATTAAGATTGAGCAAGAGGACAGAGTTGTCAGGATTATGTCTAGTTGGCAAATATATTTATTGCAATGGTAATTTCTTATCTATTTACATGATAATTTCCGATAAAACGGTTTTGATGGTACAAAAAAAGCAGGTACTGTAAATATTGTAGGTATTACAAGAAATATTAATACTTAGACAATAGATATTTTTCAAGAGGTGATTTAAAGGAAGGGAGCGTAGTCTTTGTTCGGATGGGTGGGGGTAAGTTGTTCCACACCTTCACACCGTGATATCTTATGGAGGTCTGGTACTGAGAGGAGCGCATGGGGGGATGGACTTAGTAGCTCTGGATGCCTTAAGTTGTATCTCTGATTATTCCGGAATTGGAAATAATTATTGGCAAGCAAGTGATTGATTGATTTGTAAACAAAGAGGGCATTTCAAGCCTTTGAAAGACTCCGTACCCGTGTCTTCAGTTATAGGGAGCGAGACATGGGTCACAAAGAGGAGGAACCTCAAGGTAATTGAAAAGTTTTACCAACGTAGTCTATGTTCCATCCTCCGAGTTCGTTGGGAAGCCAAGAGATCAAATGCCAGTATTCTTGCTGATACCAACTGTAGAAGCATTGAGGCTACCATTACCCATGAACACCTACTTTGGACTGGTCATGTTACCCGCATGGACGTCAGTAGACTGCCAAAGTAATTACTTTACAAGCACCTCACGAATAGTAAACATAACGCTGGCGGGCAACTAAAAATGTATAAAGATAGCCTCAAGACAAACCCTGAAAAAATGTTAAATCGACCATACACCTGGGAAACGATCACTCCACACCGTAACGCTTGGAGGAGCACCACTCGAGAAGGTGTCAATTCATTCAAGTTAGCAGGCAGCCCAGCAGGAACTTCGCAATTTAAAGAAAGACTAGTTTAAAAATAAAGCATGTGAAGCACAAAAACTTGCAGATCAGCACAAGATTCGCGAAATTTTCATTTCCATTAAAATATTTTATGGGCCAGTCACTCGTGGTGCAGCCCCCCCCCCCCCCCCCTTCGCTCATCTGACGGTAACCACATAATTAAAGACGACGAAGGCCTTCTTCAGCCCTGGAAAGAGCACTACCATTCATTGCTCAACCGAAACACCGGTGTGAATGTCCTGACTACCCAGCAGGTCCCTCAGCATCCAGAATTGACCCATCTCAGCTATCCTCCATCCCTGGATGAGGCAGCTACCGCCATCAAACAGATGAAAAATAACAAAGCCTCAGGGCCTGATGGAATCCCAGCCGAGATGTATAAAGCAGGAGGACCTTTGATTATCAGCCGTCTCCACTCTCTCCTGGAGAATATATGGGAAAAGGAGGAAATCCCCCAAGCTCTTAAAGACGCCTCCATTGTCAATATTTATAAGAACAAGGGGGACCTGTCAGACCGTGGCAATTACAGTGGGATCTCCCTGCTCTCCGTAGCTGGCAAGATTGTCGCCCGAGTCCTCCTAAACAGACTTCTTCCTGAGACGGAAAACTTCGTCCCCAAACCTCAAAGTGGTTGTAGACCATCACGTGGCATCACTGACATGATCTTTGCTGCCCGCCAGATACAGGAAAAGTGCAGAGAGCTGCGTCGTGACCTGTACATGGCTTTCATCGACCCACAATGATGACGGTATTGTCATTCCCTTAGATGTGCTAGATCGTATGTGTTACACCCCATTTACCCATGGTGTCGACACAGTACTCCCTCATATCGATCCTGATGCCTTTCTACAAAACTCACTGGGTTACAACAACCCAAACTGTAACTATTACCTTCCTGACTCTCCCGAGTTTAATTCTAGTCTCCTACTACCTCATTTCTTCTCCTTGATTTGCCATAACATCAGCAGTATTCCCCTTCATCTAGTTACCTTTTTAGATCAGTGTTTAGCTTCTATTGCCCACAAATTTGATGTACTTGGGTTCTGTGAGACTAACCTCACTAACGTTACTGACCATTTATATAACATTCCTAATTGTAATAGACACTGCGTCAACACGTCACGACACAGTGGTGGTGTCACCCTATATGTTGATATCAAGTATAACACTTCTGTTAGAGATGATTTAAAGGTTCAGGAGGAGTACATGGAGAGTGTTTTCATTGAATTAAGTAACGACACACGAAATATCCTAGTAGGAGTAATCTACAGAAGACCCCACACTATTTTCTTGATAAATTTTCGGAGCTTATCACTATTATAAGTTCAGAGAGGAAACATTGCTACATTACAGGAGATTTCAACCTTGATCTATTAAAGTCAGAAACCGACACCTCAGTATTAGACCTTCTTGCTACCTGTCATTCTAAACTCTTCTTCAACACTATAACCAAACCCACTAGAGTAACTGCCACCTCTGCCACTGTGATAGATCATATCTGGACAAACAACACTCCTAACAATCTTGCAAGTGGAATTCTTTATTACAATATTTCAGATCACTTCCCAGTTTATGCCAGCATAAAACAGACACAAGATCTGAAAGGTCTAGTAGAGTCTCAATACAATGTAGAGACTACTGACCTCCACAACATGCTCCTTTTTTTAAAACAATTTATTGTATGCAAAGTACGTTCTTGTCTATCCCTCCGACAACCCTAGCGTGAACAGCTGCAACTTCTCTTGCATCTTCAATGTTGCTTTGATAAATGCTTCCCGCTCAAGACTAAGTCAGTGTAAACTGTATCAATTTCCAAACCCTATATTACAAGCGAAATTAAGATAATGATAAAAGAAAAACACAAACTCCAAAGGAAATTTGCAAAAAGACCCATAACTTTCGGTGATGCTTATGAAGTATCAGAAATAGAGTAACTCAAGCAGTTAGAAATGCCAGACGTAACTTTATACAAATAAGCTCCAGTCAGCATCAGGCGACAGTAAGAAAACCTGCAATGTCATAAATTCTATTCAGAACAGGAACACTCAGCCTTCGGCCCCCCACTCAGCTTTTATGATAAATGATTCAGCTGTAACGGAACCCTTCCCCATTGCCAACCACTTCAATGAATACACGCCACACAACGAGAGGCATTCAACGAAAATTGGACACACCTGAAACAACGGGGTAGCATCACACTATGCCACTATGACTCTGTAACCGGTGACGACAACCGCCACTACAAAGAATATCAATCCCTGGCTCGATCTCAACAGCTTATATACATGAGACTGCGCCTAGGGTACAGGTACCTATGGGAGTACATTGGCAACCCTGAGCCTCACCGCACTGTTTGTAAACTTTGTGGCCAACCCGACTCTCACACCCTCTCTCACTACATCCTCACTTGCCCTATAACCTCCTCCTATAGGTCCCCAGCCGTTACCAACACCTCTTCCCTCCCAGACCAGATATCCCTCCTCCTAGTCACAGGCCTGGCATTTGACATTATTAGGTACCTGCCACTCTTTGCCATAAACAGATGAAATGTACCGGGAACTTTCCCCCAACACACTCATCATTCTGTCACTTTATGTAACTTGATAAAACCTATGACCCTTCAGGCTTTTACGCCCTTAATGTACGAGTCATAAAGGCAAGTATGAACTTTTCTTACTTCCCTGTTGGGCGCTGTAAACGCTTTTGCGCTTCACCTTGCACAGGATGTAAGGGGTGCCCAATAAACTAGCCCCCTCGGGGGAAAATCTAAATCTGTATGAATATTTTATTAATGTTGACATAAATCTTGCAGAGAGCATCCCTGATCACCATGGGGAATTTAGAGCCTACCTGCAAAACAGACAGCAAAATGAGCTGTTCTTATCCCCTGTCACAGCAGATGAATTACTGGTCATCATAAATATGTCCAAAGATGCAGCAGCAGGCGAAGACAAATACCAATGAGCATCATTAAGAAAGTAGCACACTTATTACTACCTGTTCTCCTACACATTTGTAACTCCTCCTTCACTAGTGGTGTCTTTCTGGATAAACTAAAAATTGCTAAAGCTCAACCAGCATATAAAAAATCAGAGGACAAAGGTCTCTGCAAGAATTACCGCCCCATATCAGTCCTCCCAGCCTTGAGTAAGTACTGGAAAAGCTAGCATGTAATAGACTAAATTCCTTCTGCAATGCCAATAACATCTTTACAGACTCCCAGTTTGGATTTAGAGCTAGAAGGTCGACTGAGAGTGCTCTGCTATCCTTTTCTAATGACATCTTAAATTCCTTTGATGACAGTCAGTTCACAGTCGGTATATTCTTGGACTTCTCTAAAGCCTTCGATACAGTTGACCATACCATCCCCCTTTCATAGCTTGAACATTACGGCATGAGGGCCCTGTCCCACAATGGGTTTACCTCATATCTGTCCAACAGGATGCAGTATGTCTGCTATAATAATCACCAATCTGACTCCTCGCCAATCTTGTATGGCGTCCCCCAAGGTTCCATTCTCGGGTCAGTACTGTTTTTGTTGTGCATAAACGACATAGTCCACGCCAGCACACTCATAAAATACAACTTATTTGCAGATGCTCGTAATCTCTATGCCAGCAACTCAGACCTCGATTCCTTGATGAGAACTATGAACACTGAGTTAACTAAAGTCAGGACCTGGGTAATACGTAATAAACCGACCTTAAACCTTGAGAAAACCCACTACAAGATCTTTCACAGTAGGAAAAACTTACCCCAGACATAGACCCCTATACCTTGGTAATACAATCCTCAAACGCGAACAAAATACTAAATTCCTCGGAGTTATTGTTGATGAGAAACTTAACTGGAGAAACCACATACAAGCCATTCACAGTAAAGTAAAAAAAACAGTGCGGTATCATGCATCACACTCGACAGTCAATCACTCTCACAGCAATGAAAGAAATCTATCATGATCTTGTTTAACAACACCTGATACACTGTCACACACACTATGGGGGGCCTCTGGCTCTTCAAAAACACAATCTCTGGTTACTGCACAAAAGAGAGTTGTACGGACAATGACCTACTTGAAAAAAACAGATCACACAAACAAAAAATTTGCTACATTGAAAATTATAAACTTCGAAGATATTAACACCTACTGCTGTGCCCTCTTTGTTTACATATCTATCAATCACTTGCTTGACAATAATTATTTCCAGTTCCAGAATAATCAGAGATACAACTTACGGCACCCAGAGCTACTAAGACCACCCCCCATGCGCTCCTCTCAGTCCCAGACCTCCATAAGATATCACAGTATGAAGGTGTGGAACAACTTATCCCCACCCATCTAAGCAAAGACTAGGCTCCCTTTCTTTAAATCATCTCTTAAAAAATATCTATTGTCTAAGTATTAATATTTCTTGTAACACCTACTATATTTACAGTACCTGCTTTTATTGTACCATCAAAACCGTTTTATCGGAAATTATCATGAAAATGGATAAATAATTACCATTGCAATAAACATAATTGCCAACTAGGCATAATCCTGACAGCTCTGTCCTCTTGTTCAACCTTATAACTGTACATCCTATGTTGTACTGCTCCCCCATTATACTTATGTTTTTCAATTCCACTGTAATTTTTGTATATATAAAAAAAAATGAACTAAAAATAAAAATAATAAATAAATAAAATCAATATATTTTGAAGTGATAACCGTGGTAACATTATGAGATGTTCTTATTACCACCATGCTATTGTACTGTTCCAGATGATACTAAATGTAACATAATACTTCCTTGAGATAAATGTACAGTATATATCAGGTGCCTAAAAGAGAGCTCAGGTTCTCGACTGGCTCAGCCATGTTAATATTGTTATTATTATCCACTCTGTATCTGTGTTTTTCTGGCTAAATAAACTGTTTCGATTCAATTCAATTCAAACCAAGGCCTTCGACTCGGTCAACAGGGAAGCCCTCTGGTGGACCCTCAGCCGTTTTGGCTGCACACCAAAATTCATCGCCATTGCGAGGCAACTCCTCGATGGCATGAACGGCAGTGTTCTGCACAACGGCACCCAGTCAGAGTTTTCCCCCATCCAAACGGGGATTGAACAAGGGTGTGTACTGGCACCAACTCTCTTCTCCATCTTCTTGGCTGCCTTCCTTACTCGTGCCAGTGACAATTTAGCCAGCAAGAACAAAGTTGTCAGCATCTTCCATTACTAAGCTTCAGTATGCAGACGACCTCACCCTTGTTGCTCACACTGAACACGACCTATAGAAGATCCTGAACAGCTATGCTGACGAGTATGCACACTTTGACCTTAAGGTGAATGTAAGTTAGATTCAGATTCTCTTTCGACCTGCCCCTTTTCAGACACACCTCCACCATCCATCCAGCTTCACGGTACTACCCTCTCTAATTTTGACTACAGTACTTTCGGTATCTCGGCTCCCACCTGCTCACCACTGCAAACATCGATGAAGAGTTTTATTATCGGATCAGATGTGCTTCTCAAGCCTTGGGCGGACTACGAAATATTGTCTTCAGCTCTGGAGAGCTGAAACTTTCCACAAAGCTGCACGTATATTGGGCAGTGGTCCTGCCCACTCTACTAAATGGCAGTGAGACATGGGTCACATACAGGAGGCACCTCAAGGCACTTGAAAACTTTCACCAACGTAGTCTACGTTCCATCCTCCGAGTTCCCTGGGAAGACAAGAGAACAAATGCCAGTATTCTTGCTGACACCAATTGTAGGAGCATCGAGGCTACAAATATCCATGAATAACTACGTCTGTAACAGCACCATTTGTACTACATAAATACTTACCAAAATGAATAATACCAAATTATTCAAAAAGTTATCAACAATGACTCAGTAGTTATTCACTAACTTATTCAACCAAGACTCAGTTTTGATGTTATGAATTGCTGAGGTGAGATTTCCTCCTGGGAGCGAGCAAGGGCAGGCTCATTTCCTTTGGGGAGCGAGCGAGGGCAGGCTAAGGTCAGCGCATGTCAGCAACAACATATCAGACGCATATCCTCTCTTCGAGGCCTGCTCTCTCTCCCTAGGTGAGTGACAGACTCATATCATTTGTTACCCAGTGAACACCTCACTTAAGTGTTCTTCTATAAGTGCACTAAGACACTTCCCTTAGTAGAGAAGGTACAATGTATTCTCAACTGAACTCAGTACCAGTGAAACTGGTGCCTCATATGCTGTACATTTCTACAATCTTCTGTGTTGTGGTATGTAGACTGATGTACTATACACCATTTATTTGGAGTGCCTTTAGTGTTTGGAGACATTTTATTTTCTGTGTAATGTCCTTTTGGAGTTTTTGGTTTAGCAGGGCTACCTGAAATCCTAAGGTCCTGCGAGGATACCTTTCTTCGATCCTGCCTCTGGCTGGCAGGGGACTTATCTGCTTGTCTTGCAAACCAGCATTTTTCTGTGGAATGTCCCTTTCGTTTGCAGACTTTGCAAAAAGGTATCATTTTGTGCTTGGTTCCCATGACAGGGTTTTTTTTTTTTTTTTTTTTTTTTTTACTGGGCACCCCCCTACATCCTTGTGTAAGGTGAAGTGCAGAAGCATTTACAGTGCCCAACGGGGAAGCATGCTAAGTTCATGCTTGCCTTTATGTCTCACGAGTTAAGGGCGTAGAAGCCTGAAAAGTCAAGGGCATAGAAGACTGAAGAGTCAGTGGTTTATGTCATCAAGTTATTGGAAGCTCCAACAACTTTCCTTGAATACGAATTCGCAACTTTCGACTTACAACAGGTGAACAGGGACTAATGGGGGCTAGGAAGTAACTCCAAACAACTTCCACCAGCCCGGGAATCGAACCCGTGACATCTTGCTTGCGAGGCAAGAACGGTACCGCTTCTGCCACCGGTCCCCCACCCTCATGACAGGTTGTGGTTGTTCTTTGAAGCTGGTGACTGGTGCCACTGACATCGCCCTTGGAACATTTTCCTTGGGTTCTGCAATTTCTTCTACATAATCTACAAGTTTAGTCCCTTTTTTTAAACTCTTTCTTTTGGTCTTTCCTGCGTATGGGTTTATTTGATGACAAGAAAACTGAAGGAATTCAATAATCCTGTAGAAATTTACTGTAGACAAGTTGTTATTTTCATCGAACCAATCTGAAGAATCCATGTAAGATCTGAGATCTATTTTAGTGAGTCCTGCACAAATTTGGGCTTCTTGTGCTTCGTGTGCGAGCAGAGTGTCACCTGTCCTCTCTGCCATCTTAAAAATCCAAGTAAGTGGACCTTAGGATTTCAGATAGCCCTGCTAAACCAAAAACTCCAATGGGACAACACACATTGGACTGGCCATGTTACCTGCATGGACGACAGTAGACTGCCAAAGCAGCTACTTTACAGCCACCTAACGAATAGTAAACGTAACGCCGGCGGGAAAATGAAAAGGTATAAGGATAGTCTTAAGACAAACCTGAAAAAGTGCCAAATTGCCCCCTCACATGGGAGTCGATTACTCCACATCGTAACGCTTGGATGAGCACCACACGAGAAGATCTCAATACTTTCGAGTTAGACCGACTGCAAACCGAGGCAGACAAGCACCAACGCCGGAAAGATGCTGCCACCTCCCCTTCCGAAGTAGATGCATCTCTCCACATTTGCAACGAATGTGGACGACCCTACGGGTCCCGTGTCGGCCTCTTCTGTCACCTCAAAACTCACCAACCTTGGTGACATCCCTAATAACTCATATCATTGTATCATAGCTGGATGATTGTCATACTCGATTCCGAGTGACAGCAAAGTAGTAGTAGTAGTAGTATTGTGTGTGTGTGTGTGTGTGTGTATCACCGCACACTGTCACATAAATAATTTTATGTAAACATGTGTGAGTAAAAAAAATATAACATTATTTTCACTTTTGTCCCTCCAAACGCTAATTAAGAAAACCACACCTGTACCACCTGGTAACCTAGACCACCTGGAAACCTGGACCACCTGATAATCTGGACCACCTGACAACCTGGACCACCTGACAACCTGGACCACCTGACAACCAGGACCACCTGACAACCTGTACTACCTGGCAACCTGGACCACCTGATAATCTGGACCACCTGGCAGCCTGAACCACCTGACAACCTGGACCACCTGATAATCTGGACCATCTGGCAACCTGGACCACCTGGCAACCTGGACGACCTGGCAACCTGGACCACCTGATAATCTGGACCATCTGGCAACCTGGACCATCTGTCAACTTGGACCACCTGATAATCTGGACCACCTGATAATCTGGACCATCTGACAACCTGGACCACCTGATAATCTGGACCACCTGATAATCTGGACCACCTGACAACCTGGACCACCTGATAATCTGGACCACCTGATAATCTGGACCATCTGACAACCTGGACCACCTGATAATCTGGACCACCTGGCAGCCTGAACCACCTGACAACCTGGACCACCTAATAATCTGGACCACTTGGCAACCTGGACTACCTGATAATCTGGACCACATGACAACCTGGACCACCTGATAATCTGGACCTCATGACCATCTGGCTAAACATATGGTTAAGTCATATATAAAATAGCTAAGTCATATAAGAGATGGCTAAGTCATATAAGAGATGTTTAAGACATATAGAGATGGCTAAGACATATATGACATGGCTAAGTCATATAAGCGAGGAGCAAAATATATAATGTGAAGATGTGAATAATAGTTTTGAGACATAAACTGTGGCGATGATCAGTATAGTTGATCTGAGACATAACCACAAGAAGTGGGTTTCTATTATACCTAAAAAGGCAATGTAAATTTTCCAACATAGACATCTTCATCATTGTTTCAGGATAGATCATAAGACATAATCTTGTCTTGGAACTATCTAAGATAGTTCCAAGACATAGTGCCAAGTCATAGCCCTAAGATATAGTACTAAGACGTAGCTCCAAGTTATAGTGTCAAGGCATAACGCCAAGAAATAGTGGTTATATAAACTTAAGACACAGTGTCAATATATGCTGCCAAGACATATCCCCTAAGACACAGTACTAAGACATTGTAGTAAGACATAGTGCTAAGACTTAACCCCAAGCAGTGATAATGAAGGCATACCGGTAACTCAGTCTAAAATATAACATGATAACATACACATCAATAATAACCTTAGAAAACCTTTGTAACGTAATGACCTACAATGGCTTTTTAACATGAGGAGGGGAAGGAGGAAGAGGAGTTAAATAAAAAGGAAGTAAGAAGAAAAAGAAATGGAGGAAGATGGAAGACGAAAAAAAGGAAGTTGAGAGAGTAGGTATAAAAATAGGCGCTGTTGGAAGAGGAGAAAGAGAAGGAGGAGGAGAAAGCTAAAGAGAAAGAGGAGAAAGAAAAGGATAAAGATGAGGAAAAAGAGGAGGAAGAAGAGAAGGAAGAGAAGAAGAAAAAAAGGAGGAGGAAGAAAAAGAGAAAGCAAGAGGAGAAAGAAAAGGAAGAGGAGGAGGAGGAGGAGGAGGAGGATAAAAAAGAGGATGAGGATGAGCGTGAAGAGTAGCTTTAAGAAGAATACGAGGAAAAGGCAGAAGAGAAAGAGAAAAAAGAGGGTAATAGGGAGAAGAAGAAGGAGGAAAGGGGGAGAGGGAGGAGGTGAAGATGTAAAAAGAATAAGAGAAAGAAGAAGAGAAAAAGGGTGAGAAAGAGAAGGAGAAGGAGAAGAAGGGATATGATGGAGGGAGAAGGAGGACGGGAAGATGAAGGGCACACGATGACACACCTGAGAAACAGCTGATGTGTGTCAACAATAGCAACACTGAGAGGCTTGACAGAACAAAAGGCAGTCAGTCATCTGTGTTGTAGGAGCGAGTCAGACTAGTCCAACACCTCCAGCCCCACGTCCGGCCCCTCCATCAGCAAGGTTATGAAAATCTTGCTGATGGTGGTAATGATGGCTGCGATGATAATGATGATGAACGTGATGATGATACAGTAAGGTGGCCATAATATATTCTTTTTTTTTTATGCTGTGAGATGTAAGTTGCTCACCGTGACATAGATCCTATGTGCTGCATAAAGGTTTATGTGAAGGTGTTGTTGGTCTATATCTGTCTTTGTCTATGTCCATAATACTGTAGCTATTGACTATGTATTTATTTATCGAATTACATATATTTTCCTTTCAATAAATCACACACACACACACACACACATACAAAATCCATTAGTGTAGTAATATTTTTAACACCACATAGAAGTAAATGTATATAAATATTTACTATGAAATTATTTACACACACACACACACACCCACACGCACACACACACACACACACACACACACCCACACACACCTTCCTGTCTAATGTCATCATATTCAAAGTCAAAGGTAAAGACACTGGGAAGAAAACGAAGAACAACCGAGGGTGAAACGGAGACACTTGCTCATTCATTCATCTCCAAGTAGAGATAATGGTGAGTGATTGTGTCGTAAAGAGAGAGAGAGAGAGAGAGCAGGAAGGGTCGACCTGCTGTTGACCTTCCAAGAACCTTCCCGCGTCCAGGAAAGAGGCCTAAGACGACCCAGACGTGTGCCCATAGGTGCTCCTGTCCTCCCGACCGTCATACAAAGGCCTATCAGTCTCTACCTACCCCTTCGCCGGCAAGTGCTGCCAGCGATGGGGGATGGGGGCTGGGTCGACGTAAACGCCTCAGAAGAGGCGTCCCTTCTCTCATGGATAAACAATTCCCTCTATATGCTGAAGTCGAAGATGCTCGTAACTTTAATCCACGTATACTCAGTATACATCGATACTACCGAGGGAAGACCCACAAGCAGATGTCACAGTTAAATGGAAGGGGAGGGAGTGCCCAACCACTGTTGAGGCCCACCCAGTCCCTCCACTGTATGCAGAAACCTATCACCCCGGGCCTGCTTTTTGTGTCATCTGCTCCCATTGGGGCCACACTTTCACCGCCTACTGCTGTCGTGATCGTCCCAGATGTCGCTTCTGTTCACATAACCCAGAAAATCAAAGACCACCTCAATGGGGCTATGTTGTTGACCCCCAGGTGTTGTAGTTTTGGTGGCTGGCACAATGCTGACTCACGGCAATGCCCCAAACGTCCGTCTGTCCCAGGAGAAAAGCCACTCCAAAGGCTGAGCCAACCTCAACCTCAACCTCCCCTCCAGCCTACCTGGCCGCATCCCTCTGCGTCCCCTCCTCTGGTAACGCCTTCTACAACAACACCTGCCCCTGCCTGGCCTCACCTGGCTGCAACACAGCAGTCCCGGCTGTCTCCTAACTCAGCTACTGCTGGTCCTCCTCCCTATCTCTACTCTGATGCTGCCAGGCCATGTGCTCCCACCGGTGCCCCCCCCCCCCCCCACAACCCCCGTCCGGTGACACGACACAGGTCAAATCCCTCTTCCACGAATTTACCAACCATATTGAAAGACTCTTTGATACACTCTGTACTGCCATCTCCATCCTACACAGACAAGAGATAGGAAACGTAGGTCTTGGGTGTGTTTTCCTGGGGCTGGGATAGGGCATATAGCTCTGAGGATAGATCGGCTTTTGTCAAGGGAAGGTACCGATCTAGTAGTGTGTCTTAGTGTCGGGGGTAACGACACAAGAAAAATTAGGGGTGAGGAACTTTTCAAGAGGTATAGGGAGGCGCTGGGGAAGGTTAGAGATAGGGGAGGGATCCCGATAGTATGTGGTGTCTTGCCTAGAAGGGGAGTTAGTCGCAAAAGGCTATTCAGGGCAATTGCTATAAATTTTCGACTGGAAAAATATTGTGCAAGCAATGGTTGGGCGTTCATTGATAACTGGCAACCATTCTATGGCAACGACTACCTGTACAGTCGTGACGGAGTACACTTGTCTCGTGCGGGGGTAAAGGCGTTGTCTGCATCCCTGGAGAGTGAAATTGTCACTCCATAGGGGGTAGGGTGTGTCAATTTAGGGGGTGAACTGGCTAAATTGAAAATCGAGTAATTTGGTAGCAATTTATTGTAGTCTTTAAGCATGCAAAACAATATTCTGGCATAAATTTTTTTTTATAATAAGTCCTACCTACATCAAATGGATTTTTAAATGTACATATTTGTGAATTTATAACATAACCAGTGTTTGCACACATGTTACTGTTTCAAGTTTCAAATTATTATATTTTATTATCCGTAGTCTATTTGAAAGTAACCAATGCCTTCATACTCTCTTTGCTTTGGTTTCTTGTCATCAGTAGTCTGCTTGCTATTTGTGCTTTGATGTAACCTTCTCGCCTCTCGTGGCTGTAAACATGGCCCGCTGCTTCTGTGACCATTTTCACACATCTCTCCACACTTTGAGTGTGGGAAGGCCACTTCGGCACCTGCATTGGAGTCTCTTTAAGGTTTCTCAATTCTTGGCTAGTTAGACTTGTTGTCAATGGTGGCTCTAAGACTTCCAAACTCAAGTCAACCAATTCTGACAATTTGGTGGCATTGACGTTTATTGGGGGAACTTTTCTTGAATGAAACGAACAGTCTCCCAACTGGTCGTCATCTATTAGCATTCCTCTAATCTTTAGAATGACTTCTACAGCCTCGGTTCGGAGATTGGTACATTGACTGCAAAGCATTGCTTGCAAAACTGCTTCTGATCGAGCATACCAAGCGGACCTTCTTGCCACAGGTAACACGATGTCCCTCACTACCTTCCTCTGTGTTCTTACTAGCTGCAATTGAAACAAAAGGTGATTGGGCCCATCCACCCACATAGGATTAAGTTTCACACTAAACCACTGGGGAAGATAAACTCCAATAATAAATTCAACAATTAACCTCAAATTCTTCAGCACTTTGCCCTTCAATTCGTGTTTGGAACTCCAAATCCTGCAGAAACGAAGAGCTGTAGTTAACCAACGGCTGTGACTGACAGGTCCAATCTCCAAGAGAGCCAATGACTGAGGCACTTCTCCTGATCTTATTGCTTGGGCAATACGATAAGCATAGGATTGATCTGTGCTGAGATCTTTGATGACTCCTTCAGACAACGCCGGAAGGGGAGGGCCAACTTCGACCTTTGGAAAGGTTGTATTTATTTCTAGTTGTGTTGCTTCATCCAGCATGATGCCAAGGGGACCTGACCACTTGCTGTTGCTCTTTGTAGGACCATCAAGTTCCTGGATGAGATGACGAAGAGGTAGCTCGCCTGTATGTAAATCACATACAATCCAAACAAGTCTTCTTCCTAGTTTTTTCTCTAAATGCGTCATTACACCCCCCTGCCATCCGGTGTTCACTGCAGTTGAATCTCCACCAACAGCCTGCAGTGAACTGCCAAGTCCTCTCTCCTGAACCCAACATAAAATATGATCAGCAATGACCTCTGCATGTTTCTTCCCTTCTACTTCAGTTTCGGGAGCAAAGTGAAACAAAAACCGACCACCAGGCTCAGAACAGACAGAGTAGTGTTCTTCTTTGATGAGACCTGGAAACTTTCTGTTCACTCCCTCTACTTCTAGCAAAACTTTTGTGTCATCTATTCTTCCATCAAACAAAAGACAGGAGAGCCCTCCCTCGCTTAAATCTTTTTCATGCTGATCAGATATTTCCTTCATTATTTTTTCTTGTGCTCTTCTAATATTATTATGATCTATCACCAAAGATACATCCTCTCGGCTGATGAGGCCTGCATCTATCCAAGCGGCAGTTGCAAGTTCTGCAGCCTCACGAAGTCCAGCATGGTGGCGAATACTAGCTAAAGCAATGTTTGAAATATTTCTTGTGTTGTATTTCATTTTCTTTGGTAAAGGTTCAGATGGCTCTTTGGAACTATCATCTGATGTTGCTTCCTGTTCATCAGAAGAACTATCAAAGAAGTGATAAACATCTTGACACAGCTCTTCCTCTCTTTGGATGGCTTCTTCACTCTTCATTTTCTTCTTTTGTTCCCTCTCTCGGATTTGTTCTCTCATCTTGGCATTAGCAATCTGCTTCTTTGTTTCTGAATAATCTATTGAACCCATTTGCATACTTCCTTGGCCTTCTGCCTTTGTCCTCTGTGCCTTTATAAATTCAAGCTCTAAAACAGGGATCTTCTTTTCACGAGGACAACCACAATCAATGTGGGAATTATTTTCTCTCTTACCTGAGTGAGAACAGTTGGATTCAGAACATAATTGTATGGAGCACTTGCAGGTCAAAATGTCAAACAGAGTATCAAGTGTGTGCAGAAATTCATTTTTCCTGGCCAAGTTTCCTTTACCAAGTGATGTTTCAACTGCTTTGTGCCATAATTTCGTTAGTTTTAGCTCAATTGTTCGACACTGATTAATCACAGGTGGTTTGAATAGTGCATTAGCTTTTGTCCATTGATGCAGAAGAGGGACTATCATGTCATTTATGAGTTCTTTATCTGTATAGTTCCTTCTGTCCTTTGCATTTTTTTCTCGAAGGAGTAACCCTAATCTTAGCATGTCTCTCACTGTTGAAAGTTCTGATACAGGAAGCTCCTTCCCTTTACCAACTAGCAGGCTCAAGTGGTTTGACAACTGACTTCTTGTCTTCAATTTTGACATCTTCACACTATCTGACAAATAGAAAAATATTTCAATGTTTCATAATTCAATTGTTGTTTCAAAAAATATCAATTTGTTTATCAAAAATGCTGTAACAGAAATAACATAATAATTTCTTAGAACATAATGTTTTATACAATGATATAAGTAACTGCGACAATCAATATGCCCTACTTACAATAATTAAAATGTAGAATTCGTCTGGTAGAGTAGGTGCAAGTGCAATGAGAGCAAACCACCGTCTATGATATCTAGAAGGAGAGTGAGCCGGGCGCCTTATCCTCACGCTTGGTACAAGTCAAAACAAGAATTAAACTGTCCCACACGGAGAGCCTGTTCATGTTCATGTTCTGACATGCATATTGTACACAAGCTATAGAACCATAAAATACTCCATAATCCATATGCTTACATGAGATTAGTTAATATCAAGTGAATAATTCTAATCAAGTCTCATTAATTTGTTGAAATACTGATATTTGAAACTTTAAGGTATAATTGATGTAGGTGAGGGTTATTTCAATTCATTTTTGTTTGCTAATCTCAAGTTTAGACATAAAGAGGCACAATATTTTGACTACCAAATTTGATTTTTAACATGTTGACAAAATTGACACACCCTAATAGGGGGGGTTTCGCGAGAAGAGAGAGGTCGGGGTAAGTGGGAGTAAAAAATAAACAGGTCCTGGGGCGTAAGAGTGGTTACTCAGGACACGGGGTAAAACAGGACCAAGGAAGGGTAGGTTTAAATGTATACTATACAAACAGTAGGAGCGTTAGAAATAAAATAGACTTGCTGAGAGCGGTTGTATGTACCGAGAATATAGACGTCATAGCAATCACCGAAACTTGGATGAACCTGGAGAGCAAGAACTTTTTAACAGAGTACTACATAGAAGGGTACAACCTTTTTCACAAGGACAGAGAAGGTAGGAAGGGGGGAGGGGTCGCATTCTTCGTCAGGGATACATTAAAATGTTGTATTAATAATTCAATAAAGGGTGAAATAGGAACAAAGTCTGTAGGGTAGAAATTGCGGAAGGAAGAGAAAAACTAATTATAGGAGTGATTTACAGGCCCCTAAGTCTTGGGAGAGAAGCAGCTCAGCCCATATGCTAGGAAATGAGTAGGGCAGCAAGATACAACAACCTGTGCATTATGGGGGATTTCAACTTCAGAAATATTGACTGGGACAACATTGTAGGTGACTATGAATCTGAAGACTTCCTAGACGCAGTACAGGACAATTTTTTGAAACAACCAATTACAGAACCTACTAGAGGTGACAATATATTAGACCTAGTATTAACAAATAAAGAAAATATTATCAGAGATATCACAGTAGGGGAAGAACTAGGGAACAGTGATCACAGAGAAATCAGGTTCACCCTAAATTGGGAAACGAAAAACAATACCAATATGGTCAGAGTCCCAAACTTTAGGTTGGCGGATTATCAGGGGTTAAGATGGTACCTAGGTGAGGTCACCTGAGAACAGTCGGGTCAGTCCCAGTAGGAATGGATGAGGTCACAGATGACACAACAATTGATCATGACTATAATATATTCACTCGTATACTACGTAAAGCTCAAGAAAAAAATATACAAATACAGAAAAATTACGTCAAATAGGAACTTAAACATGACATCGGAATAAAGAAAGGAATTTATAAGAAATTAAAGGGAGGGGAGGAGCAGCTCAGAAATAGGTATAATGAACGATAATGGCGAGAGAATCCAAGGCGAATCCCAAGGGATTTTTCCAGGTATATAGGACAAAGGTCAAGGACAGAGTCGGGCCCTTAAAGTTAGGGAGCGGGGAAGTGATCGATGACAGGGAGGAAATAAGCAAAGCATTGAACAGCTACTTTTTATCAGTTTTCACAGAAGAAATTCAAGAGGAAATTCCAGAGGTGGAACTGATATTTAGGGGAAATGAAGAAGTGAAATTAAAGAATATCACTATCAGAAAAGAGGATGTTCTTAAGAAGATAAATAAATTAAAGAAGACAAATTCCCCAGGGCCGGATGAAATTTTCCCTCCAGTTTTAAAGAGTGTAAGGAAAAGATTAGCGGACCCCTCATAAATTTATTTACAAAATCATTAGACACGGGAATTGTGCCAGACTTGTAGAAACAGGCAAATGTAGTACCCATATTCAAAAAGGGAGACAGAGCATCAGCGTCAAATTACCGGCCGATTAATTTGACGCCAGTAGTGGGGAAATTTCTTGAATCAATTATAGCAAATAGCATTCGATCGCATTTAGAGAAAAGCAAATTAATCTACGACTCTCAACATGGGATTACAAAGGGAAAATCCTGTCTAAAAAATCTGCTGACTTTTTTTAGGAAAGTCTTCGAGATAGTAGAGAATGACGATAATTACAGTACGATGTTATTTACTTAGACTTTTAGCAAAGCGTTTGACAGAGTACCTCATGAGAGGCTTCTCAGAAAAGTTAAGGCTCATGGTATCGAGGGGAAAGTTATAAATTGGATAAAATCGTGGCTCACCGATAGAACACAGAGGGTCAGCGTAGATGGTGCTAAATCTAAGTGGGCTGTGTAACCAGTGGGGTTCCCCAGGGGTCAGTGCTGGGCCCACTCTTGTTCATAATCTATATAAAGGATCTAGATACTGGGATCAGCAGTAACATAAGCAAGTTTGCGGATGACACCAAAATAGGGCGGCAAGATTAATTCAGGGCAGGATGCAAATGCACTACAGGAGGAATTTAATAAACTGCAGGAGTGGTCAGAGAATTGTAAGCCCGTACCTACGGCCTAGAAAACAGTGCGTTAATGTTCGAAATAAGGCAAACAGAGTATTAGGTTTTATATCTAGAAGTGTAAGTAATAAGAGTGCAGAGGTCTTATTGCAACTATATCCTGCTTTAGTCAGGCGGCACCTCGATTATGCGGTTCAGTTCTGGTGCCCTTATTATAGAATGGATATCAAATTCACTGGCGTCGGTGCAGCGAAGAATGACGAAAATGATTCCGGGACTTAGAAACTTGCATTCCCTAGAAAGACGAAGAGTGCGGGGGGACATGATAGAAGTATTTAAGTGGGCTGAAAGGAATCAATAAAGATGATAGAGATAAAATTCTTATAATATCCGAGCAGGATAGGACTCGCAGCAACGGATTTAAGTTGGATAAGTTTAGGTTTAGGAGGGAGATAGGAAGGAACTGGTTCACAAATAGGGTGGTGGACGAGTGGAAAAGCGAGGAATAACAAAGATAATAAAGGAAGACTATTATGATGTTATTGTGTATTATTCTGAGTTTTATTATAAATAAGAAGCCTTAAAAGTACAGTTCGCTTAAAACTAATTACGTTCCAATCCCCCCTTGATGACAAACTACCGTAATTCTAACCAAATCTAATGCAAAATTAACCTAACCTAATCTAACCAAACTAAACTTAACCTATCCTAAATAAACGTTATCAGATAGTAGTAGGGTCGTAAAACTTCAGGTGAAATAAAATTAGGTGTCTAACCTTTAGGCAATCCGATAATCCGTCAGACCAAAGCAAGAGCCACAATCCAAATTGAAGAAAGTAAAGAATATCACGCCTCGTGTTTAAATAGGCTAATATCACCGTGTACTGTCGGTAATAATGTATGACTGCGAAACACGACGAAAGAATGCAAATATAATACAGAAACACTACAAATTTCTCTGAGAAACTTAAGACTTAAAAAAAAAAAAAAGATATATATATATATATATATATATATATATATATATATATATATATATATATATATGTAACCGGTGCGGAATTTACTGGACTGTAATTTCTCACTTGACTTGGGGTTTATTTAAAATTAATAGATGGTAATGGCAGTGGAAGCGCCCCTTTGAGAAAAATCCCGAACCAGCACAAGAACACTTAAAACTACTAAACAAAATAAATTGTCCGTGACCCGTGGAAGGATAGCATCTGTGACTGGGATGAATGAGACACACTGTTACATTTAGACACTTATATTCCCTCCAACACTACAAACACAATCCAATAATGGTACACCAGTATGCGCACCTCTTAACTTGAACTTAAAACACTACTCTGGGGAATAAAAGTTATACATGATATAAAAATTATTAGAACCTCAGGCAACAATAAATTTGAAGTAATAAGAACTGTTCCATGCACACATGAAACAGGCCTTAAAGGCTTTCACACAATAATATCAGTCACTTAGGTACCAAAAAAAGATATTAACTACTCTACAATGAATAGGCCTTAAGGGCACTCAACAAAATTATATGTCACTGAGGAATGGTAATAAAAATGAGAAATTAAATACTCTACAATGAATAGGCCTTAAGGGCACTCAACAAAATTATATCAGTCACTGAGGAAATGGTAATAAAGCATGAAATTAAATACTCTACAATGAATAGGCCTTAAGGGCACTCAACAAAATTATATCAGTCACTAAGGAAATGGTAATAAAATATGAAATTAAATACTCTACAATGAATAGGCCTTAAGGGCACTCAACAAAATTATATCAGTCACTAAGGAAATGGTAATAAAATATGAAATTAAATACTCTACAATGAATAGGCCTTAAGGGCACTCAACCAAATTTATAGCACCCCAACAGATGCACACTTCCTAACCTAACCTAACCACTACTCTGGGGAACAAGGTTATACCTGAGATCAGAATTATGAAGAACAATCAGAGGCATTAAAAGAATCAAATCACAGTATCACTCTGGTTCCACTTGATGGCACAAACATTCAAAACAATATTATCAAAATTATCTAGAAACTATTAAACTACACCCGTAATAAAGGAGGGAAAATGTTCCTCCTGGTATCTCCTAGAGACCTAGACTCACGGTCTCAGTGTGTGACCATTAGTCTACTCAGATAGCCTCAGTGTACTCCCAGTGCGTCCATAAAGCGGACGGGAGTGAGCCAATCAGACCTTGTACAGTTGAGAGAAGCTTTAGCGTCCCGTCGTTTAGTTGTCGGGAGCACTCGTTCACTCAAGAGATCCTTTGCTACCCCGCTAAACAGTGCCAGGCCTACTTTGATCGGTCCAATGGCGACAATCGCCACCCTCAATCCTCAACGGCAGTCTCAAACGGCAGTCAATCTCAGGTCAACTCCAGTCAACTTCAGTCAAGTGGGTTCTCACGGAAACCCTGAAATGAACTCACTGTTAGCTCTAGTTTACTTTATCACTGCCCTATCTAACCCTGTCTGAGATCGAATGAGACTTACTTGTTATACTGCAATATTTCAGCGCAGGTGACTAGGCCACGTGACTATTTCTGGGACAGACGCGCAGGGACGTCTTGTTTGTGTGAGTGCTATCCGGGACTGAGAGAGAGGCCGCCTCGTGTCCTCTCAAGGCGCTAGCTTAGGCCTACGTGACCTATTTTCCGCCTAACTAATAACTCCTTGGGACACCCTTTAACATTATTCAGACTGCTAAACGATCTATAATAATTTCAAATTCAATAATAGTCCCTTAACTTCATGAATCGCATCATTATTAATCCGGTAAATAACATTTAATATCATATAGGCCTAGTTCCGCAATCTCCCACTATGTGCGGGGAGCGCTCTCTTCCCTCAGACGACCTTGAACGCTCAGTACCGCTAATGGCGGGGCATTCGAAATTACTCTGAAATTTCTGAATATTACATATATATATATATATATATATATATATATATATATATATATATATATATATATATATATATATATATATATATATATATATATATATATATATATTTCTTACACGGTTCGTGAGTAATGTATTCATGAGTATTCGTCCTTAGCAGAGGACGAGTTAGGCAAGACATGGACCATATTGTGTTCAGACGATCAGGGAGTCAACTTCTTAGCGGATGAAACTAGTTACTAGCAGATATGTATAAGTAGTAAGAGACAGGTGTGGTTGGGGAGAGAGAGAGAGAGAGAGCGAGAGAGAGGGGGTAACGCTATAAAAATTGCAAGAAGGAAAAGGAAAAGAAAAGGCAATGAATAACAAAGATAATAAAGGAGTTTTTTTTTTTAGTTTAAAAATATTTATTGACAAAGCTTGGGGTACAGTTTGCCTATTCTGAGTAATTCAGTCAGGTCTTGACACTGAGGGTGGTATCACTTCTCACTGCCACGCAGGACAGAGGTTCATACACAAAGAAATACATCATATTCATTATCAGAATATTTAGGTCAGATTCATGTGGGTGATGTCACTTTTCACTGCCATGCAGAACAGAGGTTCGTACACAAAGAAATACATTGTAGTGGACTTCTCCCCTACAACTGCCTAACTGCGTAGCCACGCCACCACCTGTTACCGTCTTCCCTAGCAACCAAGCGTATCCGCATTCCATTGCCCGCCGTATCTTAGCAACGGAACTAGTCACCGGCTACTTCTCGGGTTTTTCCACCATGACTCATAGCCGCTGCTGGGTGTATATAAGCTCTGTCTCTCCATTGAGATGCAGTCTGACCAATCTTCTTGAACAAGCAACACCTCCTCCTCTGCCGCTGCCTGGCGACCCTCGCCTCTCCTCCGCCTGCCTGGCGGTCCTCGCTCCCGCCAGCGAGCATGTCCTTCTCTGAGCTTCCTCACCAACCAACTCTCACTCTGACCGATCTTCCTGAACAAGCAACATCTCCTCCAGCAAGCTCCACGCTGTTAACATTTCATTCAACCAGGAGGCCAGCAACAGGCAACATCTTCTCTAACGGAGCTCCTGCACACCTACCTCCTTCGACAAGCTACTCACCGCACGTCTCTACCAAGCAGCCCCTCACCACACAGCACCTCCAGCACCAGACTGTCTATCATATAACTTATATATTATACAAGAAAACCACATTAGAGTTTCCTTCCATCCTGAGTGCTAGACAACTTTAATATCTCGATACCCCTACAATGGTGACCCCGGAGATAAGCACTCACACAGGATGGAGGAGACACTGATCACGCTCCCAGTCTTCGAGACGACACCGGCTCCTCTTCCTGCTTCACACACCACATTCTGACGACCCCAGCACACCCGTCCTGCCACAGACGCCGACCCCGGCCCAGCAGTACCTGCCGTGAGGGAAGCACACAACATCCATCGCCTCCACACCCCCTCTTTTCTCCCTCAGGTACTCCCTGCTAATGTCCTGCACCCTGCTGCTGTCGTGGACCCAGCTGCTGTCACGAGCCCTAACCCGCTTCTGCTGACCCAGCCCTTGCTCCTGATCCAGGCCCACACACACCCCAGCAGGCGCATCTGACGACCCTGTACCTGTCGTGAGGGAAGCACACCAATCATCGCCTCCACACACCCTTTTTCTCCCTTCTCCCACAGAT
Organism: Homarus gammarus; assembly: GCA_958450375.1. NCBI lineage: Eukaryota > Metazoa > Arthropoda > Malacostraca > Decapoda > Nephropidae > Homarus > Homarus gammarus. The sequence goes on along the minus strand of CAUDMG010001797.1, from coordinate 115,859 downwards.
AGTGTGTATCTAGACAGTTGTATTTCTGCGAGATCGGCTCATCACGCCATCGCCGTTGTCTCACATGAGGCATGCACCGCCCGGTCTTCCTCACATGTGCTAAGCAACTCTACAATCAACAAGTCTCCTACACCGCCTGGAGGGGAGGGGGAGTATTGTAGTGGACTTCTCCCCTACAACTGCCTAACTGCGTAGCCACGCCACCACCTGTTACCGTCTTCCCTAGCAACCAAGCGTATCCGCATTCCATTGCCCGCCGTATCTTAGCAACGGAACTAGTCACCGGCTACTTCTCGGGTTTTTCCACCATGACTCATAGCCGCTGCTGGGTGTATATAAGCTCTGTCTCTCCATTGAGATGCAGTCTGACCAATCTTCTTGAACAAGCAACACCTCCTCCTCTGCCGCTGCCTGGCGACCCTCGCCTCTCCTCCGCCTGCCTGGCGGTCCTCGCTCCCGCCAGCGAGCATGTCCTTCTCTGAGCTTCCTCACCAACCAACTCTCACTCTGACCGATCTTCCTGAACAAGCAACATCTCCTCCAGCAAGCTCCACGCTGTTAACATTTCATTCAACCAGGAGGCCAGCAACAGGCAACATCTTCTCTAACGGAGCTCCTGCACACCTACCTCCTTCGACAAGCTACTCACCGCACGTCTCTACCAAGCAGCCCCTCACCACACAGCACCTCCAGCACCAGACTGTCTATCATATAACTTATATATTATACAAGAAAACCACATTAGAGTTTCCTTCCATCCTGAGTGCTAGACAACTTTAATATCTCGATACCCCTACAACATCATATTCATTAGCAGTATATATAGGTCAGAGTCATGTGGGTGATGTCACTGTTCACTGCCATGCAAGACAGTGGTTCATATACATTGGACGTCATATTCTGATTTGAGATTAATCATTGTGGACTAGCAAATTTGGGATAAACAGCATTCCGGTCATGGCGGTTTCGGAGGGTCACTGTACTTCCTCGGCAGACGACCCAGACAGTCTAGAGTCTAGACTCTAGAGTTTAGACAGTTCCAAGATAGCCCAGACAACCTGTGTAAATAGCTGTAAGCCAGACCAGTCTACGACGATAGGCCTACCCGCCACCGTCTTTGACCAGGGCGATGATCCCTCACTGTCTGTCTATGGTGTAGGATGCCTGCCCTTGCCTCCAACCACACCCTGCCCACTCCCTGATCCTCTGTCTATACACCCACACCCACACCTTGCCCCCATCCTCTGTCTAAAACCATATCCACACTTTGCTCCCCCCAATCTCTGTTTACACCCACACCTTTACCCCATCTTCTACCTACACCCACACTCTGACCCCCATTCTCTGCCTACAACTGCCCTGCCCCTCCACATTCTCTGTCTACACCTAAACTCTGCCTCACATCTGGTCTACACCCACACCCCGCTTACACCCATACACTCACACCCTGCCTACACCTATACACCCACACCCTGCCTACACCCATACATCCACATCTTGCCTACACCTACACACTCCCTACACCTATACGCCCACACACTGCCTACACTCTTACACCCACACCCTGGCTATACCCATACACCCATACCCTGCCTACACCCATTTACCCACACCCTGCCTACAACCATGCACCTACATCCTGCCTACACCCATACACCTACACACTGCCTACACCCATACACCCATACCCTTCCTGCATCCACATCCTGACCATCCCATTCCTTTGTCTACACTCATACACCTACACCCTGTGTCCACATCCTTTCTACACCCACACACCCAAACCCTGACCCTCCCCTTCCTTTGTCTACACCAGTGGTTCTCAACCTTTTTCACTCCATTCCCACGTTGAGGAATTTTTAACATCCTCGTGGCCTCCTTCATTTTTCTCCCAAACCACCCACAAATAATGTTGAACAATAAAATGCAGATGAAGAGAATAGCCTTATTTTATTTCAAGGTTGACAATCATCATTTTCTTATATTTTGATCGACTTACATGATTTACATAACTGACGTCACTAGACTATAGTGACTATGAATACTAGACAAGCCTCACAGCAAACTTCAATTTGGTTGGGAAAAAGTTCATATGACCTCTGCATATTTTGTCACAGCTCAAAGGGAAGGCTGACATTGTTTCCTTTCAGTCAGGTGACTGATCCGAGGTTGTGTCACTGACAATGCACATCTCATGTCCGCGTCCACATCCAGTCGGTTCCGGCTTTTACTCTTTATATGTAGAAGGGTGGAGAAACCAGATTCGCATAAATAGGCAGTTGAAAAAGGCAAGAGCACTCGAAGTGCAATCTCGCTAACTTTTGGATATGACTGATACATTGAGCACCAGAATACAGTCAGAGATCTTTCTTCATAGAGATCTTTGGCAGCAGAATCATTCTTGATGTCAAAAAATTCGTCCTGAACATCACTGGGAATGGTAGCAATATCAAGAGTGCCAGAGAAAGGATTCCTCACCAATTTCCCATCTTCCTCCTCGAATTCTAGGAAATACTTTTTGAGCTCGCTGTTACTACCATTATTATTAACGTCACTACTACATCTACTACCACCATCACTGTTACTACCATTATTATTAACGTTACTTCTACAACTACTACCACCATCACTGTTACTACCATTATTATTAACGTTACTACTACATCTACTACCACCATCACTGTTACTACCATTATTATTAACGTCACTACTACATCTACTACCACCATCACTGTTACTACCATTATTATTAACGTTACTTCTACAACTACTACCACCATTACTGTTACTACCATTATTATTAACGTTACTACTACATCTACTACCACCATCACTGTTACTACCATTATTATTGACGTCACTACTACATCTACTACCACCATCACTGTTACTACCATTATTATTAACGTTACTTCTACAACTACTACCACCATCACTGTTACTACTATTATTATTAACGTTACTTCTACATCTACTACCACCATCACTGTTACTACCATTATTATTAACGTTACTTCTACAACTACTACCACCATCACTGTTACTACCATTATTATTAACGTCAATACTACATCTACTACCACCATCACTGTTACTACCATTATTATTAACGTTACTTCTACAACTACTACCACCATCACTGTTACTACCATTATTATTAACGTTACTTCTACAACTACTACCACCATCACTGTTACTACCATTATTATTAACGTTACTACTACATCTACTACCACCATCACTGTTACTACCATTATTATTAACGTCACTACTACATCTACTACCACCATCACTGTTACTACCATTATTATTAACGTTACTTCTACAACTACTACCACCATCACTGTTACTACCATTATTATTAACGTCACTACTACATCTACTACCACCATCACTGTTACTACCATTATTATTAACGTTACTTCTACAACTACTACCACCATCACTGTTACTACCATTATTATTAACGTTACTTCTACAACTACTACCACCATCACTGTTACTACCATTATTATTAACGTTACTACTATAACTACTACCACCATCACTGTTACTACCATTATTATTTACGTTACTACTACAACTACTACCACCATCACTGTTACTACCATTATTATTAGCGTTACTTCTACAACTACTACCACCATCACTGTTACTACCATTATTATTAGCGTTACTACAACTACTACTACTACTACTAGGTAGTAGGCAGCTACCAAACAGGGAGGTACTACCGCCTGGGAAGATATTGGAAGCATAATGTATTGTCTAATGGTGGACCCTGCTGCCATATGGCATCACGAAAATGTGACGACCAAGTCCCAGGTTGCTGATCTGACTTTCTGCCTCATTTACACACAATTGCAGGGTCTCAATTGTTTCTCTTACCATTGACAACACAACATACATATATTGTTTCTCACCTTTGATCTTTTTTTCATTTTTGTAATTCTTTATTATTATTTTTATTATTATTATTATTATTATTATTATTATTATTATTATTTTTATTACATTTTCGTCCCCCAGGCCCCGATGTGGGTCGGCTACCTGTGCCCCGGTGGGATAATCCCCGAAAAAAAAAATGTAGTACCACCATCACTGTTGCTACCACTATTAGTAACACTACTGCAACAGCTACCCTCACTACTACTACCACCACCATCATTTATCAATATTACAACAGTAACCACTACCACCATCACTACTTCTACCACCACCATCACTGCTACTACCATTCTTATTAGCATCACTTCATCAACCATTACCACCATCACCGGTACCACCGTTCTATATCTACTTATATTTCTACCAATACTACCACTTTTCTATATATACTGCCACTGCTATCATTACCACCATTACTACCTGTCTACCTCCACTCTATATGAACTACCAACACTACCATCAATCTGTATCTACTACCATTTACCATTGCTACCAATACTACCTCCATTCTATATTTACTACCACTGCTACCATTACTACCAGCATTCCATATATACTACCAATTCTACCAATACAATTAGAACGGGATGTGTTGGCCTAGGAATCGAATAGCCTGAGGATGTAAATAAAGCTGTGCTGTGAGAATGTGTGTGTAATAATAATAATAATAATAATAATAATAATAATAATAAACGGTTTATTAATAGAGTTGCAGCCGGTGGCTCAAAATATACAAACATACATGTGATTTAGACATAATGATATGCGTTCAATCCATTTACAGGACTGTACAGTACATAAATCATGAGTTGTGTATTATTTTAACAATAGATGGGGTGGTCCTATTCTTATATCTCTCAGTGCAGGCTCTTATGGGCTGAATTTTGTTGTAGTGGTGGACTGCGCGAGGTGGGTGGGGGACTACCGGTGGCAGGAGGTGGCGATGACGAGGATGGTGCAGTAATCCACTGCCAAACCTTGCTTGTGCTTCGTGGTCACTGAGGGATGGCATTTCCAGGGTGAAGAGAGCGTTGTTGTAGCCGGAGTCGTCTGCGTCGAGCATGATTCTGCAATCACTTTTCTGTACCTTCTCTAGTTGACGTTGTTGGGTAGAGTTGAGAGAAGACGACCAGGCTGGTGAAGCATACGTTAATTTGGGGAGAATAAAGGCTTTGTAGATAGTCTTCAGCTCTGGCGTTGGTGCCCCAAGTGACCAGAGTCGTCGTAGCATGTAGAGTCGGTATGAGGCTGCCTTGATTGTGTTGTTTACATGGGCTTCCAGTCCAGTTTGTGGTCTATGGTAACACCCAGGAGTTTGGCAGACTGCACTAACTGGAGAGGATGGGCACCCACTGTGTGTGTGTGTGTGTGTGTGTGTGTGTGTGTGTGTGTCTGCGTGTTGACTTGAGGGGATGTGTGTGTGGAAGGACGTTGTCTGACAGAACTTTAAGATACTATTTCTCCTAACATTCTGAGAGGTGTTTGGTGGTGATGAACATGAGGTGCCACGAGGGAGTTATCGAGACCTTGGTTACAAAACAACTCTTTTTTTTTCACCGAATTCAAAATCTTTACTTGAAAAATATGACTTCGCATAATTAAATATTTGGATGATATTACCAGATTATTTTTGTCAGTGTTACTGTTGATATTATTCATAAAAAGGAGATTAATAAAGAAAATATACGTATTTCATTTTCGGTTTAGATGGTATTGAGTATGTGAAGAAAATTTCCTATAATTCATTCTTTAGTATGACATGAAGAGGGAACTATCTAAGGGAGAATCCAATGGGAACGTCTAAGGGAAACCACCAAACGGATTATTTAAAAAATAATCACACGAAATTTCGGGAAAAACGAACCAGAATTTACTTAAAAAAAAACATATGAGTTGCGCGTGTTCTTATCAGTAAGAGAGACAGATACAGTAGAAATATATAACGAATATGTCTGGGAAGTTTTAGCTCAAAATCTAATAAGTTTATGGAGACACATCTGACTTGAGCAATTATCCAGATGAAATAAGAAAACAGACAAAAACAAAGAAGAGAAAAAATTCATGCAATTTAAACCAGAAAAAGTGAAAGAGTTTAATGATGCTGTGGATAATGTGAAAGATGCCATGACACTGAGAGAGAACATGTTGGAGTGTTATCTCATTAGTTCGAGTCTGAATGTGATAATTTCTTGAAGTTTGAGGTTTGAATTAGACTCTGATGATATTAATACTCACCGACTCTCAGATGTAAATAGTGATAAGCTCCCGGTTAAAATTATTCACTATCTCTTCTTTCATTTCCTTCAGTGTAATATGATCTTAGAGAACTGTACTTGTTGTCGTCCTATTCGTAGATAATATCTTAGAGCCTCAACATACTTAATACCGTACATTATAGACAAACTGACAACAAAAACAACAAGTACCTCGTCCAACAACAAAAGCACCAACTACACGATCCTCACCTATCATCAACAACAACAAATACGTGTCCCTCACTCAAAACAAACAACAATAACAACTACACGTTCCTCACCCAGCAACAACAACAATAACAACTACTCGACCCTCACCCATCAACAACAACAAATACCTGTCCTTCACCCAACAGCAACAACAACAACTACACGTCCTTCAACCATCAACAACAACAACAATAACAATGCACGCCCCACAAAGCAACAACTCCGTCCCTCACCCAACAACAACAACAACAACTGTATGTCCCTCACCCCAAAACAACAACAATAATAATTACATGTCAGTTACCCAACAACAACAACAACAGCAATAATTCCGCGCCCCTCACCCAACAACAACAACTGTATGTCCCTCATCCAAAAGTGAGTGACAGCAAAGTAGTAGTAGTGAGTCTGTGAGTTTGAGTGTGTATGTGTACTCGTGAGTGTATAGATGTATGTTTGCGTGTGTGTGTGTGTGTGTGTGTGTGTGGTATGAGACTTGCTGGGTAAGGGGACAAGGCCAGTCAGTGGAAAGTGGACCCCGGTGGTGATGATACGATGCACATAAGTATGGCCTTCTGCCTACCTTCTACTTCTACCGTATAGTATAGTATTGTATATGAACCATAGTCCATAATATAGCTGTGTTCGCTTTAATTTCTAATCGACTAAACCGAATAAGAGGCCCTGACTCTGCTCTTCCTACTCCTCCTCCTTCTTCTTCCCCTCCAGCTCATCCACCTTCCCCTACTATTCCTCGACCTTCTTCTCCTCCTCCATCTTCTTCCAATTCTTTTTCTCCTCCTCCTCTTTCTTATTCTTCTCCTCCTCCTTTTCCTTCTTATCCTCCTCCTACGCCTCCCTCTTCTTCTTTTGCCCATACTCCTCCTCCTCTTACTTCTTCTTCTCCCCCTATTCCTTGAGAAGTCTTAATCCATCAAAGATGCCAGATAGGACTCCCCCCCCCCCCTCAGTCTCCTGTGAGGGTCAGAACTGATTATTGTTATGGTATGTGAAATCTCTGTTTTGTGTGCTATGTGCTGAAGGTCAAGATGATATACTTGTTGTTTAATGGGGCAACACTTCCCTGTCTGGGTGAGAGCGAGGGTGAGGGAGAGTGAGGGAGAGTGAGGGTGAGGGAGAGTGAGGGAGGGTGAGAGTCAGGGAGAGTGATAGTGAGCGAGAGTGAGGAAGAGTGAGAGGGAGAGTGAGGGTAAGCGAGAGTGGGTGTTGGAGTGAGGAAGGATGAGTAAGGAAGGGAAAGGGAGTGTGAAGTGAGGAAGGGTGATGGAAGGTGAGGGGAGTTAGGGTGAGGGTCAGGGGGTGAAGGAGTGTGATGGTGAGGGTAAGGGTGGGGAAATGAGGGAACGTGATAGCGATAGGGGATGAGTGAGGGTGGGTGAGAGTGATGAGTGTAAGGGAGAGTGAAGGAGTGTGATAGTAAGGAAGAGTAAGTGAGAGTAGGTGATGGGGGGAAAGGGAGTGTGACAGTGAGGAAGGGTGGTGAGGGTGAGAGTGAGTGGGATGAGAGAATATGATAGTGAGGGAGAGTGTGTGAAAGAAGGGGGTGGTAAGGGTGACAGTAGTGAGGGAGTGTAATAGTGAGGGAGAGTGTGTGATGAAAGGTGAAGGTGGTGAGGGTGAGGGTGAGGAAGTGTTATCGTGAGGGAGGGTGAGTGAGAGAAGGAGAGGGAGGTGAGAATGAGGGGGTGTGAGGGAGTGTGATAGCGTGGGAAGGGAGTGAGGTTAGGTTAAGATTGTAAGAATAATGGTGATGTGGGTGAGTGAAAGTGGTGAGTGAAGGTGAAGGAAGGTGAGGGAGTGTAAGGGTAAGGGGTGGTAATAGTGAGGATGGGTGAGTAAAGGAAGGTGATGATGAGGTTGGGTTAGGGTGAAGAGGGGTGAGGGTGAAGGTGGGTGAGGGTGAAGGTGGGTTAGGGTGAGGGTAGATGAGGGTGAGGCTGGGTGAGGGTGAAGCTGGGTGAGGGTGAGGGTGGGTGAGGGTGAAGGTAGGTGAGGGTGAAGGTAGGTAAGGGTGAAGGTGGGTTAGGGTGAGGGTGGATGAGGGTGAAGGTGGGTGAGGGTGAAGGTGGGTTAGGGTGAGGGTGGATGAGGGTGAGGCTGGGTGAGGATGAAGCTGGGTGAGGGTGAAAGTGGGTGAGGGTGGTTCATATATCTGTAATTGGCTTTTGCATGTCACATGCATGCTACTGGTGTGTGTAGAACTATATAAAAGATAATATTTTTCGGATCAGTTTAAGATTAACTCCTTCAGCTTATTTCACCTTATTATCAGGCACCCCTAAGACTAACCTAACATAACCTAACCTAACTTATCTTTTTGATAGAATATAAATATTGTAGATTAAGTTGAAATCGATACATGTGTGTGTGTGTGTGTGTGTGTCCCTGACCTCAACACAGTGAGATGAGGGCAAGGACAACAATTGTGAACAGAAAACGGGCACAATAGTAGCATGAGGACAAGAACCAAAGTAAATGAGAGCAGAAGGAGTCACCTTTCCTCTTGGTTCACATCAACAAGATTTCTAAGGTTTTGTTTAGTTACAACACTGTTTCGATGTGTTTACTAGTGAAGCAGAAAACCTTGTGTTCTCACGTGAACTAAATCAGACACAACTGATTTTGGAGAGGCTCTTAAGATTATAAAGGAGGAGGAAGAGGGGAGAAGAAGGAGTAGTAGTAGCAGTAGTAGTAGTAGTAGTAGTGTACGCACTGCACAACATCAAGATCAAGTGTCCAAGCTTTGCAATGTATGTTGAAACTCCTATAGGAATCCATCAGACTTTTATATAGTAAACAACAAGGCTCTAAGAGGGGATACCATCATACAGTCAACAGAGGGAACAACGCAGGGGGACCCTGTTGCTATGGCAATGTGCGCAATAGGCCTATCCGTGCTCCAACACGCAATAAAATTTGAAACAACTGGGCTCAAGCAAGTGGCGTACGCTGATGACCTTACTGGAGCAGGAAAAGTGGAGGACATCAAAAAGTGGTAGGACTTAGTAACATCACGAGGCCCACAAATAGGGTACCACCCAGACGCCAGCAAGTCCTTTCTCATTGTGAAGCCAGAACATTATGAACAGGCAATGGAGGTGTTCGGTGGAAGTCAGGTCAAAATAACAAAGGACGGACAAAAACATCTAGGCGCAGTAATTGGCACGACGGACTACAAGACCGAGTATGTAGCGGGAAAGGTGAATGAGTGGGTTAGGGAAATCCAAGCTCTGTCTGAGATTGCGAACACAGAGCCACATGCGGCTTTTGTGGCATTTACCCATGGAGTCAAGCATATCTAGAACTACCTGATGCGCACTATCCCTGATATCGGACCCCTCGTCCACCCTCTGGCAGAAGCAATCAGTGTCAATTTCATTCCCAAATTAGTGAAACACCCTCACTTAACCCCAGCAGAATGATTACTCCTTGCACTACCACCGAGACTGGGAGGAATGGGACTGACCAATCCGGAGGAGATTGCCTGCCACCGAACATCAAAACTCAGTTAAGCTCACGGCAGCCTTCATGGACCACATAATAACTCAGAACGCAACAGGGGAGGTGGATACCAGTCAAGTAAACAAGATTTGAAGGTCCATTACGAGAGAACGACAGCACGGCTAACGTGATAAGTTGCAGCAACTGCTGCTGCAAGTACCAGAGAATTTAAAAAAAAAGTAGCTATAGCGCAGGAGGTGGGCGCCTCGAACTGGCAAACTACGCACCCGATAAGGACAAATGGTTTCAGTCTCAACAAACAAGATTTTACAGATGCCAATGCTCTAAGGTACAGAAGGCCAGTAGAAGGCTGGCCCTCCCATTGCATGTGTGGCTCTTCTTATGACGTAGATCACGCCATGATGTGCAGGAAAGGGGGGCTTCATATACACGAGGCACGACGAAGTAAGGGATCTCACATCCAACGAAGCCTGTGTTGACGTCAGTGCTCGAGGATTCTAGATGCGGTGAGAGAGAGCCTTCTTCGATATCAGAATTTTTTATCCCGTTGCCGCATGTCACCGTAACTTAGGTCTCGATGCTGCACGCAGGAAGAACGAGAACGACAATGTAAGGGCATACGGGTAGAGAATTCAGAACGTTGATCAAGGCAGCTTCACTCCTCTAGTGTTCACAACCTCTGGTGGAATGGAACCAAGTGCAAGATGCTTCTACGCCAGACTCGCGGAGGTGCTATCCGAACAGAAGCAGCAGCCCAGAAGTTATGTTACAGCCTGGATGAGATGTAGACTGTCCTTCTCTCTCCTTAGGTCGGCTTTGCTCTGCCCCAGGGGAACGAGAGCATCGGCCCCAAAGTCCACAACATTTGCAGATATTGACCATGAGGCAACATTCACTGAATGCAGCATAGATCTGCGGGTCAACTAACTCAACACAGCTAGGATAGCTACTTATGTATTAGGATATTTAATATTAAGGTAATAAAATGGTGGCGAAGGTACGGCTAAAAGGGGAGGATGGAGTCCATTTAAGAAAAAAGTAGTAGTAGTAGTAGTAAGGGAGCCGACACAGGCGGCCACAGTGGATATCGCCGGGACCCAACCACCCGATGATATCCGAAATGATAGCAGTGAGTCTACTCAACCCGAAAATGTAGTACTAATAAATGCTGCTCCCTCAGTAGCAGGTGTCCAGGAGGAGAATGAGAGACAGCCGCCTCAGTGGAAAGGCATGTCGATGGAAAATGCAGGCGTATGGGTCAAAGAAACCTACTCAAAAATGGTCAAGTGGTCGCCAGCTAACTTATTTGAAGAACCCAAGTGTGCGGCCACCAAAGAAATGATTCGGGAGATGACTTGCTTCATGACTGATTACACTCAGGACCGCTCCCTCGCCCCCCTAGCTCTTCAAATACTGGCAATAATACCACATTTATTTTGTCAGAGGACACACACAAAGGCTAAGCACAAAGAAAATGTGGCAGCAATGAAGAGAAGATCGACAATGTGGCGGACTGGGGCCCTAGATGATCTCCTATGTGAAGCAAGAACACTGCAGGAGAGACTAAAATCTACGGGTGACGGAAAGCAAAACACCGATGACGTGGCAAGAAAATTTGGAAACAAAATGCGTGTGGGAAAAGTGTCTCTCGCGGTAAGATCTCTCACACATGAATCCTCCGGTGGAGTGATGCCAATAAACAGAGCGACATTAAAACTATTGAAAGAGAAACATCCCCCTGCAAGTGAAGATGAAGGCATCAGGCTCCAGGGTGCCTATATCCCACCAAATGCTGTCCTGTTCGAGAAAATAACAGGAGAGATGGTGTGGAAAAAGGCACTGAAGACTCGAGGAGGAGCCGGCCCTTCAGGTCGGGATGCAAACGGTTGGAGAGTCATTCTCAGCACAAACAAGTTTGGCCCTGTAGCAAGCGATCTCTGCACTGCCATTGCCACCCTTGCAAGAAAGCTTGCATCCTCTTGCTGCCATCACCTCCAGGCTCTGAGGGCCTGCCGCCTTATTCCTCTGGAAAAGAAACCAGGATATAGACCTATAGGGGTGGGGGAAGTGCTGAGGCGGATCATCGGAAATTGTATAATGGAGGTGGTAAAGGATGATGTCAGGGCAGCAGCAGGGAACCTACAAGTGTGTGCTGGCCACCAGGCTGGTGGGGAGGCGGCCATTCACGCCATGAGATTGATATTTGAGCAGCGTGATTGTGAGGCCGTTCTCCTGGTGGATGCTTCAAACGCATTCAACATACTTAACCGCAAGGCGGCACTGCACAACATCAAGATCAAGTGTCCTAGCTTTGCGATGTATGTTGAAAATTCGTATAGGAATCCTTCAGACCTCTACATAGTAACAACAAGGCTCTACAAGGTGATACCATCCTACAGTCGACCGAGGGAACAACACAGGGGGACCCCGTTGCAATGGCAATGTATGCAATAGGCCTATCAGTGCTCCAACAAGAAATAAAGTATGAAACAACTGGGGTCAAACAAGTGACATATGCTGATGACCTCACAGGAGCAGGAAAAGCGGAGGACATCAAAAAGTGGTGGGACCTGGTAACATCTCGAGGTCCACAAATAGGGTACCACCCAAACCCCAGCAAATCCTTCCTCATCGTGAAGCCAGATCATTATGATCGGGCTGTGGAGGTTTTCGGCGAAAGTGAGGTCAAAATAACTAAGGACGGCCAAAGACATCTAGGAGCAGTAATTGGCACTACGGACTTCAAGACCCAGTACGTAGGGGGAAAGGTGAATGAGTGGGTTAGCGAAATCCATGCTCTATCGGAGATTGCTAACACAGAGCCACATGCGGCCTTTGCAGCATTCACACATGGAGTCAAGCATCGTTGGAACTACCTGATGCGTACCATCCCTGAGATCCGACCCCTCCTCCACCCTTTGGAAGAAGCAATCAGTGTCAAGTTCATTCCCACACTAGTGAAACACCACGACTTAACCCCAGTAGAAAGAACACTTCTTGCACTTCCACGAAGACTGGGAGGGATGGGACTAACTAATCCAGAGGAGATTGCTGACTCTGAACATCAAAATTCACTTAAGCTCACGGCAGCCCTCACTGACCACATAATAGCCCAGAATGCAACAGGGGAAGTGGACACCAGCGAAATTAATAAGATCCGTAGGTCCATTGCAACAGATCGGCAGCACTGCCAAAATGACATGTTGCAGCAACTATTGCTGCAGGTTCCAGAAAATTTGACAAAAAAAGTAGCTATAGCGCAGGAGGTGGGCGCCTCCAACTGGTTAACTACGTTACCGATAAGGGCAAATGGTTTCAGCCTTAACAAACAAGAATTTACAGATGCCATTGCTCTAAGGTACGGTTGGCCAGTAGATGGTTTGCCCTCCCAATGCGTGTGTGGCTATTCCTATGATGGCGATCACACCATGGTTTGCAAGAAGGGGGGCTTCATATGCATGAGGCATGACGAGGTAAGGGATCTCACAGCAAATATGTTGAAGGAAATCTGCCGGGACGTCATGGTAGAACCGACCCTCCTTCCACTGGATGGCGAGATCTTCCAACACAGGACTTCAAACACATCTAACGAAGCCCGTGTGGACGTCAGTGCTCGAGGATTCTGGACGTGGGGACAGCGAGCTTTCTTCGACATCAGGATTTTTGATCCCATGGCCGTTTGTCACCGTAACCTAGCTCTCGATGCTGCGCATAGGAGGAACGAGAACGACAAGAGAAGGGCATATGGGGAGAGAATTCAAAATGTTGATCAAGGCAGCTTCACTCCTCTAGTGTTCACAACCTCTGGTGGGATGGGCCCAAGTGCAAGATGTTTCTACGCCAGACTCGCGGAGCTGATCTCCGAACAGAAGCAGCAGCCCAGAAGTTATGTTACAGCCTGGATGAGATGTCGACTGTCCTTCTCTCTCCTTCGGTCGTATTTGCTCTGCCTCAGGGGAACGAGAGCTTCTGCCCCTACTCCGACAACTGCTGCAGATATTGACTATGAGGCTGCAGTCACTGAATGCCGCATAGATCTGCGGCTCAACTAATTTAACACAGATAGGATAGCTTCTTATGTATTAGGATATTTAATATTAAGGTAAATAAATGGTGGCGAACGTGTGGCTATTGGGGGAGGCTGGAGGCCACGTAGTAGTAGTAGTAGTAGCAGTGGGTAGTAGTAGTGTGGTGGCGTGGCGTGGGTGTCGTGGAACGTCCTCCCTGATCTAAAGGGTTATTGGCGGGGATATACTCGTTGTGTGGTTTTAGTTTAACAAATTTTTTGGCAGAGCATGTAGTACAGTTTGCCTATTCTGAGTAATTCAGTCAGGTCTTGACACTGAGGGTGGTATCACTTCTCACTGTAACGCAGGACAGAGGTTCACACACAAAGAAATACATCATATTCTTTAACAACTATAAATGTATAGAGGTCAGTTTCATATGGATAATGTCACTGTTCACTGCCATGCAGGACAGAGGTTCGTACACAAAGAGTTGCATCATATTCATTGACAGTACATATACATATTTGTAAACACACACACACACATATACATACATATACGTATATACATACACATATACATACATATACGTATATACATACACATATACATGTACACGTACATATACATGCACACACACACGCACACATACATACATATACGTCGGTCAGATTCATGTGGGTAATGTCACTTTTCACTGCCATACAGGACAGAGGTTCGTACACAAACAATGCATCATATTCATTGACACTATATATAGGTCAGATTCACGTGGGTAATGCCACTGTTCACTGCCACGCAGGACAGAGGTTCGTACACAGAGAAGGAAATACATCACATTCACCAGCAGCATATATAGGTCAGTGGATCACATACATTGGAGTCATATTCTAATTGAAGACTAATCAGTGTGGGCTAGCAAATTTGGGATAAACAGCAAGAATGTCCTCAAGCACACCTGATTCAATGAAGTAATTACATAGTTCAAGACACAGTAAGTCAGGTGGCCTGAAGTCTTTGACAGTGTCACACTCAATAATATAGTGTTCAAGTGTATGCTTTAAAGGTTTATCACAAAGTTTACATGCTGAGTGCTCCGGTATGGGTACAGCGTTACTAACTTGCCAGATGTGTCTGTATCCTAGCCTAATTCTGGCCACGAAAACAAAACATTGTCTGGTTCTGTCCTTATGCTGGCCATACCGGTACCTCTTGTTACAAGATTTGTCATATTTACTAATGCTACAACTGTCAGGTCTCTCTGCATTTCTCACTTTTTCTAGATCAGAGTTCATGATTCTGACTTGAATGTTTTTAATTACGGCATTGGACAGACCAAGGTCGCGGTCAACATTTTCTTTCTTACATGCCTCATTGGCCAGTCTATCAGCACGGTCATGATACCTGATTCCAACATGGGACGGAATCCACACAAATTCGATACGAAAGTTGTTCTCGTTGGCAGTTATCACATTCCTTTTAATATCACATGCAACTTTAGACATAGAGCCTGACGGGCTGTTCATTGATTTCAAAGCACTTTGAGAGTCACAGAATATCACCCCACCTCCATTTTCTTTGAGGTAGTCTGTGGCTAAGTAGATTCCAGTTAGTTCAGTTTGTGTTGTGCTGGCCCAGTTGTTCAGCCTTTGTTTGTTTGACACTATCATCTCTTTTTCTTTATATATTACAATTGCACAGCCTGTTCTACCTGTGTTTGTCTGCACAGAACCATCAGTAAAAGCATAACATTCACTTGATTTAATACTCTCTATGTGTCTGTTAATAGTTTCTAGTGTGACACATCTCACCACATCGGTGTTTAACATTTGCTTACTACCAACAGGAGTGTAATTAATAGGAACTGATATGTCCAGCCAAGGAGGAATGGCATTAATAGGTTCGTCTGGGGTGATTGGGACATTCAGTTTCAGGAGATCTGCAACACTTTTATGAAGCCACGCCCCAAAGAGAGTCTTTTGTGGAAGGTTGGCGAGATGGTCGGGATTACTTAGATAGAACATCAACTCAGTTTGAGTTGTAGTTTGAGAACCATTGTTCTTCAAAACTTTGACACAAAACATGGTATTAAGTAGGGCTATCCTCTCAGATAGGGAGGGCAGTCCGAGCTCTTTCCTCATGTTTACAATTCTGGTTGATTTTGGGCAACCTAGGATGATGCGCATGGCTTCATTTTGCACTACCTCAAGGCTGTTGAGTTGTTTAGGCGGAATAGTCACAAGATGGAGAGCATGATAGTCAACTACAGAACGAATGAAGTGAAGATAGAAAGTACGAGCATAGGTGATGTTAATTCCATAGCCCTTGCCAACAAGGATTCTGAGGGGTTTAATGCCCTGCATTAGTTTGGCACGAAGGTTGCTGTCAAAGTTTGCATCATTCACACAAATTCCAAGATATTTATAGGAGCTACATAGTTCCAAGGGCATACTGTTAATGTTATAGTCAAGAGGCAGAGGGTGAGCAGGACAAGGATTGAGGACCCTCGTCTTGTCAACAGATATTATGAGACAGCATTCAACAGTTCTCCGAGCAAATACATCCAGCAAGGCTTGGAGCCTGAGTTTGGTTTGTGTCATAATGCAGATATCATCAGCATAGCATATTACGGCTTCGTTTGGCTGAACTGGAATGTCAGCAATAAGCTTGTGCATCAGTATATTAAAGAGCATAGGACTTAACACTCCTCCCTGAGGCGTGCCCAGCTCAAATGATCTCATTCTGGTACTTTTAACTCCCCTAAACAGAACACTGGCATACCTGTTGGACAGATAACCCTTTATCCATGTCAGGAGGTTACCTTGTAAGCCAAAATTAGCCCGTTGCTCAAGTATAATGTCTCTATTAGCTACATCAAAGGCTGATTTAAGGTCTATGAAGGCTGTTTGTGTCTTATCTTTTGAGTGAACAAGATATTCTGCAAAGCATGTCTGTGTGCTGCACCCGGGCATGAACCCGTACAGATTAGGGGCGAGTTTGTCTTTGACTTGAAACATGAGACGGTTTAGAACAACTCTTTCAAGGACTTTACACATACAGGATGTAAGTGAAATTGGCCTGAAGTTTGGAGAATTTGCTTTAGGGATTGGAACTATGTTTCCATGAGTCCATGTCTTAGGCAGAATACCCTGTGTGAGGCTCATTTGATACAGGTCAAGCAGTGGATGGTTAGGGATCTCATTCAACAATCTCAGGGTGTTATAGGTTATGCCATCCTCACCAGGGGAGGATGACTCACCTTTCATTAGTGCTGTTGTTAGTTCGTGGTGCGTTATAGGAAACTGGTCGGTAAGGTCTGGTGAGGAACAGGCTATTTCAATATTGAAACCCCTATTAATGTGTGAGGTGTTAAGATATTGTTGTATGTCAGGAGGCAGGGAAGTGATTCGTGACACACTAGACCATTGGTCTAATAGCATGTCAGCATATTCTGCAGGGCTGTGATGAAGCTGGACTGGGGTGGGTGACTTGGTAATGGCTCTAATTTTCTTCCACATTTCTGCTAGAGTGGTTGTTCTATTAATCCCCTGTAAGAATTGTTCCCAATAGGTGTTTCTCACCTGACCTTTGAGTTCACGAAATTCTCTGTTAGCTTTGAGGAATGCCAAAAGGTTATCACTAGTTTTATTTTGCTTATAAGTGTTGGCAAGCTGATTTACATTCTCTCCTTCTTTGGTGAGGATGGGGGTCATGTGTCCACAGAGGTGGTTTAGTGCTGCCCCCTTTCCTCCTTGACTTAACCCAGGTGGTATAATATGTGGTAATGACATTTACAAGATCACAGCAAAATTCATCCACTGACCCAGGTGTATATCCAGCATACCATCTGTGGATGTAGGCCTTGAAGTGCAGTTTAAGATTATCTGGGATATTAATTCTGAGCTTAGGATGGGGTTCACACTTGACATCAACAACAGTGTACTCAGTAAGTATTGCATAATGATCACTGACAAGGTAGTCTGAGATGACCTTAGCCTTGACATTACTGTCTACTAGGTTATACCCAATCACATAATCAAGTCTGCCCCCCGTCAGATGTGTCACTTTGTCTGTGTCGTATACAGTGTTATTATGATTATTGATGTAATTCACGAACACCCTCCCATTAGAGTTACACTGGACATCACCGAGGACAGTGTGACGAGAGTTAAAGTCACCCATACACAGCATAGCATTGTTACCTGATGGCTTTGGTAACACGTCCGCTCGCAGTTCATTACACCGAACATAGATGTTATACAGCGAAAATTGACTGTTTGCTGTCTTTACTGTAAATTGTTGATAGTGAATACTTTACATATGTGAGCAGGCCACTGCCTGCTCCACTATTATATGCTGTAAACCCAGCTATCCTGGGTGCAACTTTCTTCTGGGTGCTGGACGTGTAAGGTTCTTGTAAGCCAATTACATCAATGTCAAAAACTTTAACAAACCATTGTAGATCATTAATTCTGCGATTAACACTCCGGATGTTCCATGAAATGAACCTAAGCGTTCGCGTTACTTTTCCCACCTTGAATTTAACGTAGAGAGTCGCACGCTGGCTTCATAGATCAGCCTGACCAATAAGCTGACCATTCCAATTTCTGTACCTCTGGATTTCCTGATAATGTTCTTCACAGCCCTTATTCCAGTAGGATTTTTATACGCGGGTTCCTTCATCAGTCCCGCGAGTTCCTCCTCCATAAACAATGGAAAACTTACAGGGTCATGAACAGTCTTCAGACCTGGGACTATTGTAGAGACCACGCTGGCAGTCTGGGGCTCATTCTCCCCATCCATGCTACCATCACTATCGATCTAGCGGGAATCTAACAATGTGTTGTTGAATATCGGATGTCACCCTAAGCATTGCCACCCAAGGTTTCTTCTCACCCCTTACGGCATAAATTGTAAATATTCCGTGTGTTCACCTGCGATCACCAAGCGAGTGGTGACCTGGCGGCGCTGGGTCAGTGGAATAACGCGAGGCTCGGAGCCTAGGTCAGTGTCGATAGGCCTACTTTGACAGGGGTGGTCTCGAGACTCTCGCCCTTATGGGGCCGAGAGTGCTCCCATGCAGTCGCCCTCCCACCATAGCAGGACACTTCATGTAGGGTCTCGACGAACCAAGTGAGTATATATAACTGATATTACACCAGTGAGACCATATAAATAGTGGTTATTTGTGCCAAGGATATATAAACAAGTGCTTGGTGTGACAAATTTTTGTCCATAGTGTATCATTCTGACGTATGGATGGTCGCCCTTGGGGGTGGGGGGGGGGGGGGGTAGCCGACACACCCACGCGCGCACGTATGCCCCTACTACCTGGACACAGCAGTCCAGCCTGTCACCTCTCCGCCCCTCCCTCATAAGAACCAGTATTATCTTGTGCCTGGGACTAAATCAGATGTTCGGAGGCGGACGTAACTGTCGCGCAAGGTGCTGTTCACTATGCTTGGTAACAATCATTGCTGCGTCTGTGCTAACCCGAACCAAAACTGCACAAATTGTGTTTGTGCAAGAAACAACTGACCATGTGTGGATTGCAGGAAGCGTAACCAGTGTCGGAACCCACGTCGCAGGGAGCCAACACAGGTGGCCACAGCGGATATCGCCAGGACCCAACTACCCGATGATATCAGAAATGATAGCAGTGAGTCTACTCAACCCGAAAATGTAGTACTAATAAATGCTGCTCCCTCAGTAGCAGGTGTCCACGAGGAGAATGAGAGACAGCCACCTCAGTGGAACGGCATGTCGATGGAAAATGCAGACATATGGGTCAAAGAAACCTACTCAGAAATTGTCAAGTGGTCGCCCGCTAACTTATTTGAACCACCCAAGTGTGCAGCCACCAAAGAAATAATTCGGGAGATGACTCGCTGGCAATAATACCACATCTATTTTGTCAGAGGACACACACAAAGGCTAAGCACAAAGAAAATGTGGCGGCAATGAAGAGAAGATTGGTAATGTGGCAGACTGGGGCCCTAGATGATCTCCTATGTGAAGCAAGAACACTGCAGGAGAGACTAAAAATTACTGTTGACGGAAAGCAAAACACCGATGACGTGGCAAGAAAATTTGGAAACAAAATGCTTGTGGGAAAAGTGTCTCTTGCGGTAAGATCTTTCACAGAGGAATCCTCCGGTGGGGTGATGCCAATAAACAGAGAGACATTAAAACTCTTGAAAGAGAAACATCCCCCTGCAAGTGAAGATGAAGGCATCAGGCTCCAGGGTGCCTATATCCCACCAAATGCTGTCCTGTTCGAGAAAATAACAGGAGAGATGGTGTGGAAAAAGGCACTGAAGACTCGAGGAGGAGCCGGCCCTTCAGGTCTGGATGCAAACGGTTGGAGAGTCATCCTCAGCACAAACAAGTTTGGCCCTGTAGCAAGCGATCTCTGCACTGCCATTGCCGCCCTTGCAAGAAAGCTTGCATCCTCTTGCTGCCATTACCTCCAGGCCCTGACGGCCTGCCGCCTTATTCCTCTGGAAAAGAAACCAGGATGTAGACCTATAGGGGTGGGGGAAGTGCTGAGGCGGATCATCGGAAAATGTATAATGCAGGTGGTAAAGGATGATGTCAGGGCAGCAGCAGGGAACCTACAAGTGTGTGCTGGCCACCAGGATGGTGGGGAGGCTGCCATTCACGCCATGAGATTTATATTTGAGCAGCGTGATTGTGAGGCCGTTCTCCTGGTGGATGCTTCAAACGCATTCAACATACTTAACCGCAAGGCTGCACTGCACAACATCAAGATCAAGTGTCCAAGCTTTGTGATGGATGTTGACAATTCGTATAGGAATCCATCAGACCTCTCCATAGTAAACACCAAGGCTCTAAGAGGTGATACCATCTTACAGTCGACCGAGGGAACAACACAGGGGGACCCTATTGCAATGGCAATGTATGCAATTGGCCTATCTTTGCTCCAACAAGAAATAAAATTTGAAACAACTGGGGTCAAACAAGTGGCATATGCTGATGACCTTACAGGAGCAGGAAAAGTGGAGGGCATCAAAAAGTGGTGGGACTTGGTAACATCGCGAGGTCCACAAAGAGGGTACCACCCAAACGCCAGCAAGTCCTTCTTCATCTTGAAGCCAGAACATTATGAATGGGCATTGGAGGTTCTTGGAAGAAGTGAGGTCAAAATAACTAAGGATGGCCAAAGACATCTAGGCACAGTAATTAGCACTACAGACTTCAAGACCGAGTACGTAGCGGGAAAGGTGAATGAGTGGGTTAGTGAAATCCAAGCTCTGTCTGAGATTGCTAACACAGAGCCACATGCGGCCTTTGCTGCATTCACCCATGGAGTCAAGCATCGCTGAAACTACCTGATGCTTACTATCCCTGATATCGGACCCCTCCTCCACCCTCTGGAAGAAGCTATCAGTGTCAAGTTCATTCCCAAATTAGTGAAACACCCTGACTTAACCCCAGCAGAAAGAACACTTCTTGCACTTCCACCAAGACTAACAAATCCAGAGGATATTGCTGCCACTGAACATCAAAATTCACTTAAGCTCATGGCAGCCCTCACGGACCACATAATAGCCCAGAATGCAAGAATGGAAGTGGATACCAGCGAAGTAAATAAGATTCGTAGGTCCCTTACGACAAATCGACAGCACTGCCAAAATGATAAGTTGCAGCAACTATTGCTGCAGGTTCCAGAAAATTTGAAAAAAAAGTAGCTATAGTGCAGGAGGTGGGCGACTCGAACTGGTTAACTACGTTACCGATAAGGGCAAATGGTTTCAGTCTTAATAAGCAAGTATTTACAGATGCCATTGCTCTAAGGTACGGTCGGCCAGTAGAAGGTTTGCCCTCCCAATGCGTGTGTGGCTCTTCCTATGATGGCGATCACACCATGGTGTGCAAGAAGGGGGGCTTCATATGCATGAGGCATGACGAGGTAAGGGATCTCACAGCAAATATGTTGAAGGAAATCTGCCGGTACGTCATGGTAGAACCGACCCTCCTTCCATTGGATGGTGAGATCTTCCAACACAGGACTTCAAACACATCTAACGAAGCCCGTGTGGACGTCAGTGCTCGAGGATTCTGGACGTGGGGACAGCGAGCTTTTTTCGACATCAGGAGTTTTGATCCCATGGCCGCATGTCACCGTAACGTAGCTCTCGATGCTGCACATACTGTAGGAGGATCGAGAACGACAAGAGAAGGGCATATGGGGAGAGAATTCAAAACGTTGATCAAGGCAGCTTCACTCCTCTAGTGTTCACAACCTCTGGTGGGATGGGACCAAATGCAAGATGTTTCTACGCCAGACTCGCGGAGTTGATCTCCGAACAGAAGCAGCAGCCCAGAAGTTATGTTACAGCCTGGATGAGATGTCGACTGTCTTTCTCTCTCCTTCGGTCGGCTTTGCTCTGCCTCAGAGGAACGAGAGCTTCTGCCCCAACTCCGACAACTGCTGCAGATATTGACTATGAGGCCATTGTCACTGAATGCCGCATAGATCTGCGGCTCAACTAATATAACACAGATAGGATAGCTTCTTATGTATTAGCATATTTAATATTAAGGTAATTAAATGGTGGCGAAGGTGTGGCTATTGGGGGAGGCTAGAGGCCACGTTACGAAAACAAAAAAGTAGGAGTAGTAGTAGTAGTAGTAGTAGTAGTAGTAGTAGCAGTAGGAGGAGGAGGAGGAGGAGGAGGAGGAGGAGGAAGAGGAGGAGGAGTTGTAACCTAAACATCACAGATCGCAAACAACACAACTGTCTGTATCACCACTAAACAAAAAGCCGTCTAGGAACAGTTGACCAGATCTAGAGGCGCCTGATTACTGAAGGAGGGTGTTGTTGTTATCATGTCTCTTTGCCTTAAATTACTGACACAGGCACGCAGTCGTAAGAGTAGACGAAGTGTGTGTGTGTGTGTGTGTGTGTGGTGTTGCTGCCCTTGAGGGGGAAATAGGTGACATCTATGACTGAAAATAATGCGGGTTTGTTTACATTTGTATCAGGTGAAGTGGATTTTTTTATCATATTCAGTCAAAACTACACAACATTGACCCAATTGTTTAATCATCATGTGTGAGGGTTGTCGACCACGGTCCTCTTCTCTAAATATTGTCTGGCTGTCTTTTACCAATACTCCTGGATTTTGCACATCGCCAAAGATCACAGTTTATATTTCCATTCATCGATCCTAATTTCTGCCTTCCCATGGACTTTCTACCCCCAGCTTTATCCATTAACATATCTACCATTATCCCTTCATCATATTCATACGACCAAAATATCTCATTTTCCTTACTCTATAAAGATTCAGTAGATCTCGTGTTGCCCTTCTTTTGTTTAATTCTGTCAGTTGGTCTTTAATATCATCCTGTAAGATCTCATTCCTTATCCCCAAGTTTCCTGTGTCTGTGGAAACTGTTGACGCTTATGTTTACTGTTGCTTATCATGATTTGCATTTTAGGATTTATTTGGAAACATTCATGACTTTATAGCATCAATACTAAACCTACATCTTTCTTCTCTATCCACTAATCTATTGGCCAGTTACAATCTTCTCAATACTCAAATATTTTATATTACTTGTATTCCTTCGTTACTATTTACAAATTCATAAAAAAATATACGGAATAGATATTCATAATACGTTGGAAACAAAACATAGCATTGTTTAACTCTCTCTCTGAAGCAACTACCAAATAACATTCTCGCTTCTTGTTGGTTTGTTGTTTTGTCATCTAAAAATCTCCATCATCAATACCTATTTTCTCCCACCCCCCCCCCCCCCTCCAATTAACTGAAAGTCCATAGCATTTTACCTTACAATATAATTTTACAAGACAATTATGTAAATTTTCAAACTTCCTTGAACTTCTAAAACATTTTCACTTTAAGAGTTTCAAACCAAAGACACATCTTTCTCGGGTTTATCTCTTTCCAAAGGTCTCCTTGGATTTCAAGCAACTCAATGTTATATTAAGTTTGGGTCTACAAGTAGATGGATGGATAGAAGGTAGACACAAGGAAGAGAAGAGGATGATTTAGAGGTGGACGGAAAGAGGAAGAAGAGGAGAATAAACCTTAAGGCGGTAATATAGGCGTTAAAACATCTATAGCACAGAAGGTCAGAATACTCATACACTTCAGGTATTATTTGTGACGTTATGATGATAAAATGAGTATGGTAATAGTTATGGTAGGAGGGTGATACGAAAAAGGTGCAAAAATAATAGAAATTATGCTATGAGGATGATAGGAATAATATTGTGTGTATGGAAGAAATTGTGCTGTGAAGATGATATGAATGATGCTGTGAAGATGATATGAATGATGCTGTGAGGATGATACGAATGATGCTACGAGGATGATACGAATGATGCTGTGAGGAGGATACGAATGATGCTGTGAGGACGATACGAATGATGCTGTGAGGACGATACGAATGATGCTGTGAGGATGATACGAATGATGCTACGAGGATGATACGAATGATGCTGTGAGGATGATACGAATGATGCTGTGAGGACGATACGAATGATGCTGTGAGGATGATACGAATGATGCTGTGAGGACGATACGAATGATGCTGTGAGGATGATACGAATGATGCTGTGAGGATGATACGAATGATGCTGTGAGGATGATACGAATGATGCTGTGAGGATGATACGAATGATGCTGTGAGGTTGATAGGAATTATGCTGTGAGGATGATACGAATGATGTTGTGAGGTTGATAGGAATGATGCTAAGAGGGTGATAGGAATGATGTTGTGAGGTTGACAGGAATTATGCTGTGAGGATTATACGAATGATGCTGTGAGGTTGATAGGAACGACGCTATGAGGATTATACGAATGATGTTGTGAGGTTGTTAGGAATGATGCTAAGAGGGTGATAGGAATGATGCTGTGAGTATGATTGGAATGATGGTTTGAGAATGATAGGAATCATATTGTAAGGATGATAGGAATGATAATAATCAGGCAACAATACTATAACACACATTGGAAACGAGACGAAGAACCATGAACAATGCTAATGATAATGTAATGGAGGAAAGAGAGAAAGAGAGAGAGAGGGAGAGAGAGAGAGAGAGAGAGAGAGAGAGAGAGAGAGAGAGAGAGAGAGAGAGAGAGAGAGAGAGAGGGGCGTGTGAGAGGAGGAGTAAACGAGAAAGTGATTGGAAATATGAATTGAAAGGTACATGCCAGAGTGCCATCTGGGATAGTTATGATAGAGTTTGAAACCTCTCTCTCACTGTCACCACCACTACTACTACTACTTTTAATGTAGCCTCCATCCTCCGCCAATAGCCACACCATCGCCGCCATTATATTTCCTTAAAATTAAATATCCCAATGCATAAGTAGCTATCCTCGCTGTGTTGAATTAGTTGAGCAGCAGATCTATGCGGTATTCAGTGACTGTTGCCTCAAAGTCAATATCTGCAACTGTTGTCGGCTCTGGAGCCGATGCTCTCGTTCCCCTGAGGCAGAGCAAAGCAGACCTAAGGAGAGAGAAGGACAGTCGACATCTCATCCAGGCTGTAACATAACTTCTGGGCTGCGGCTTCCGTTCAGATAGCACCTCCGCGAGTCTGGCGTAGAAGCATCTTGCACTACTACTACTGCTACTACTATTACTTTTTTTTTGGTAAACGTGGCCTCCATCCTCCCCTAATAGCCACACTTTCGCTGCCATTTTATTACATTAAAATGAAATATCCTAATACATAAGTAGCTATCCTAGCTACTATTTTTATATGGCGTCCAACCTTCTCTTATAGCCATATCTTTTCCAAACATTTTATTACCTATCTTAATAAAAAAGTGGCTATACTAGCTAAGTTAGTTAAGCCGAAGATCTAAGCAGCATTCAGTGACTGTTGCCTGATAGTCAATGTCTGCAACTGTTGTGTGATTAAGCTACCTTTACTACAATCACCACCACCACCACTACCACCACTACCACCAATACCCTACAACAAATTTTTTAACAGAAATAACGTGGCCTCCAGCCATTTTATTACCTTAAAGATAAATATCCTAATACAAAAGTAGCTATCCTAGCTGTGTTCAGTTAGTTGAGCCGCAGATCTATGCGGCATTCAGTGACTGTTGCCTGATAGTCAACATCTGCGACCGTTGTCGGCTTTGGGGCCGAAGATCTCGTTCCCCTGAGGCAAGGCAATGCAGAGCTAAGCAGAGAGAAGGACAGTCGACATCTCAACCAGGCTGTAACATAAATTCTGGGCTGCTGCTTCCGTTCGGACAACACCTCGGCAAGTCTGGCATAGAAACATCTTACATTTGGTCCCATCCCAGCAGAGGCTGTGAACACCAGAGGAGTGAAGCTGCCCTGATCACCATCCATAATTCTCTCCCCATATGCCCAGTTCTTGTCATTCTCGTTCCTTCTGTGTGCAGCATCGAGAGCTATGCTACGGGAACATGCGGCTATGGGATCGAAAATCCTTATGTCGAAGAAGGCTCGCTGTTCCCGCGTCCAGAATCCTCGAGCACTGACGTCAACATGGGTTTCGTTGGATGTGTTTGAAGTCCTGTGATGGATATTATCTCCGTCCAATGGAAAAAGGGTCTGTTCTACCCTGTCATCATGAAAGGTTTCCTTCAACATATTTGCCTCATGCAAACGAAGCCCCCTTTCTTTCACACCATGGCGTGGTCAATGTCATAGGAAGAGCCACACACGCATTGGGAGTGCAAACCCTCTACTGGCCTACCGTACCTTAGAGCAATGGCATCTGTGAATTCTTGTTTATTAAAGCTAAAACCTTTTGTCCTTAACGTTGTTAGCCAGTTCGAGGAGCCCACCTCTTATGCTTTAGCTACCTTTTTCAAGTTCTTTGGCACTTACAGCATCAGTTGCTGCAGTTTATCACTTTGGGCGAGCTATCAATCTGTCGTAATGGACCGTCGAATCCTGTTCAATTCGTTGGTATCAACCTCACTTGTTGTATTCTGAGCCATTATGTGCTGTTGTTGCTGTTGTTGAGATTGTCGGACCGTAGTCCGACACGGGCCTTTGCCTATAGGCGGCCCGTTTGGTGGTTCCGGCTGGAGCTCGAGGAGCAGCCAGACCGGATTGGGATGGGAGGTGGTCCCACCTGCAGATGGAAGGATACTGCAGGTTGCAAGTGTGAGCGGACCCCCGATCAGTGGACGCTTACCACCAACCCCCACTCTTGGACGTGGTCAGTTTCGGAGTGGCGCGCCCCCCGAACTGGGGTCCGCACTTGCTGGGAAAGGATGCTTTCTAAGCTATCTGGGTGGTGGGTATCGTGTGATGACCCGGAGTAGGTGGTGAATGTGGTCTGTATGGGCCTTTCGGGTTAGAGTGGCCGCTGGTGTTGTGTGTGTTTCTGGGGAGATTTGGGTTTTGTTTCGGAGGCTTTGTGTGACCTCGCAGTCGAGGAGATAATGCTCAAGTGGGTTGGCTGCTGGCTCCTGACAGTAGGTGCAATCCATGACGTTATTGCCGATCATCTGCCAGGAGCACTTGTACCCTAGTCGTAGTCGATGAAGGCTGACTTGGGTTTGTCTTGGGGTTTTCCTGTCAGCGAAAGGTGGTTCCCCTTTTGTGGCCGCCAGGTACCATTTGGCTGATTGGGACCCGGCGTTGAGTGCATGAAGGAAGCTCTTTTTGATGTGGAGCTTGCTGGTCTTTCTGAGGTGATTCTTTATCTGTTGCACACTTGCTGGAACTTGGATGTGTACGTTACTAGAACGTGTAGCTGCCTTGGCTGCTTCGTCTGCCACGTCGTTTCCTCCGATCCCTACATGACTGGGAATCCAGTGTAAGACGACTGGTCGGTTTTGGCTTTGGAATTCCTGTAGCTGTGCGAGGATCGAGGTGATGATATGGACGTTGTCTCTTGGTTGACTGTGTTGCAGCGCCTGCATGGCCGATTTCGAGTCCGTATGAATTATGATGGACTTGTTGTGTTGTGTTGCAGCGTGTTGTAGGGCCTTTGAGATTGCTACCAGTTCTGTTTGTAGGGTGGAGCAGTCATTGGAAAGTCTCCATTGGAGGGTCTGACCTTGGGTGTAGAAGGCCGCTCCGGATCTATGATGTTTTGGGTCCACCGAGCCGTCTGTGAAGTATGATGCTGCATCAGCCGGTGTCTCGGTGGCTATGGCTTTGAGAGTTATTTTTTGGAGGTCCACTTTCTGGAGGTTGGCCTTACTATCACCTAGGTCGGTAAATTTGAGTGTGGCTGGTGGAGGGCTCCATGGTGGAGGAACAGCGTAACCATTGTCTCGTGTGTCTTGGTTGTTCTTGACGAGTGTTTCTGCTTGCAGGTGTCGGATGACCTCGCTTGCCTCGTGCGACCAGGTGGCCCCTCGCACTCTGTGGCCGAGGTGGAGGGAGGCACTGATTCGAATCTTGGCAACTGTGGGCTTGTCTGCTCTACAGATTTTGGCGAGGAGACCGGCTGTCACCTGCTTGACTCGTACTGCCAGGGGTGGTAGCTCGGTTTCCATTTGCAGATTGCATATTCTGGTCCACATGGGTGCTCCGAGCATGGTCCTGAGAGCATTGTTTTGAATGACTTCTAGCTTAGCTATTTGGTCTTCTCTCAGTCCAATGAGTGCTGGAGCACTGTAATCTACCAGCGATCTGATGGCGGCCGTGTAGTAGGCGTTGAGCACATGAAGGTTTGCTCCTGCGGATTTGCTGGTGAGCGACCGCATTATATTGTGTCTGCTCTTCGTCCTGTGCCTGAGATACTCGAGTTGTGGCTTGAAGGTGAGTTTCTGGTCAAACCAGATTCCAAGACACTGGTGGGCGTTGGTCCAGACTACCGGCGTGTTTTGTATGGAGAGCATCTTGTCTGGTGTGTCAGTGCAGATGGCCATCGCTTTCGACTTGGCTGGATTTATCTTGAGTCCAAGTCTGTTGCACTCCTCTTCTATAAGTTGGAGTGCGTGTTGCGTGTTGGCTAGTCTGTTCGATCCTCTTACTATGAGCTGTAAGTCGTCTGCATAGCATAGGAGCTTGGCTGTTTGTCTGAACGGAAGCTTGACTAGGTTTTCCATCAGGACATTGAACAGCATTGGACTGAGGATGCCTCCTTGTGGGGTTCCGTTTTCATGGACCCTGTAGCTTGAGGTTGTTCCCTGAAAGCGTACTCGTGCTTCCCTCTGTGTGAGGTAGTTCTGGATCCACCCCAGCAACCTTCCTTTGACGCCTTTTTTTGCGAGCGTAGTTGTAATGGCCAATGGATTGGCTAGTTCGAAGGCTTTCTCCAGGTCGAGGAAGACCACCAGAGCTGGTTTGTTGTCCACTGTGCTGAGTATCTCGGCGATGTTGTTGCCTGTGCCGGTGTTCTCGGTGTAAGCAAAGATGTGAGGGTGTGGGCTGCCTACTTTCCACTTGAGTCGGTTGAGAGCCATTCTTTCTCCCGTCTTGGCTATGCAGCTGAGAAGGGAGATGGGCCTCGGCTTGTCTGGTTCTCTGGGCTTCGGAATGGGCTGTATATCTGCCTTCTTCCATTCCGGTGGGAGTCTTTGTGCTGTCCACGAAGCATTGATGGCTTGCAGCAGAGCCTCGCGTCCGGCTGTACCGGCATGAAAGAGCATCGAGTAGGTTATCCTGTCTGCCCCTGGAGCTGTGTCCTTGCTTCGTTTTAGCGACTTTTGGAGTTCTTGCTGGTTGAATGGTCTGTCAGTGTCATCTTCACTGTTGCAGGCCTCTCGATCGTCTGGAGTCTGACCTGGTTACATGTGTGTGTGCGTGTGTGTGTGAGTGGCGACCTGTGGTGTAATGGTCTGCATGCTCGCCTCTCAAGAAGTGGACCCAGTTCGATCCCCGGGCACGGTGAAACTACGGGTAAGTTTCTTTACGCCATTTGCCTCTGTCGACCCAGCAGTAATTGGGAACCTGGATGTTAATCGATTTGCGGCTAGTGTTCCGGGTAATGATTAGCCAGTGCAGTTGGTGAGTTGTCCGGTCTTCTTGGACTATTCCTTGACACTGGGTCGTGCAGTTTGTTAACGTAGGGTGTGGTTGTTGTGTTAGCGACAGCTTCTACACCTTAAACAAATTCACACCTAGGTGTCCCTAGGGCCGGCCATCCTCGTTACACGAGGGGCAACCATTACCACTATTATGTATGTGTGTGTATGTGTGTGTATTTGTATGCGTGTGTGTGTGTGTGTGTGTGTGTGTGGACAGCCCTGCCGGTCCCGTATCGTCCTCTCGATTCACCTCAGAACTCACCAATGAAGGTGACATCCTAAATAATTCATATCATTGTATCATAGCTGGATGATCGTCGTACTCGATTCCGAGTGACAGCAAAGTAGTAGTAGTGTGTGTAGTAGGGTGTGTCAATTTTGTCAACATGTTAAAAATCAAATTTGGTAGTCAAAATATTGTGCCTCTTTATGTCTAAACTTGAGATTAGCAAACAAAAATGAATTGAAATAACCCTCACCTACATCAATTATACCTTAAAGTTTCAGATATCAGTATTTCAACAAATTAATGAGACTTGATTAGAATTATTCACTTGATATTAACTAATCTCATATAAGCATATGGATTATGGAGTATTTTATGGTTCTATAGCTTGTGTACAATATGCATGTCAGAACATGAACATGAACAGGCTCTCCGTGTGGGACAGTTTAATTCTTGTTTTGACTTGTACCAAGCGTGAGGATAAGGCGCCCGGCTCACTCTCCTTCTAGATATCATAGACGGTGGTTTGCTCTCATTGCACTTACACCTACTCTACCAGACGAATTCTACATTTTAATTATTGTAAGTAGGGCATATTGATTGTCGCAGTTACTTATATCATTGTATAAAACATTATGTTCTAAGAAATTATTATGTTATTTCTGTTACAGCATTTTTGATAAACAAATTGATATTTTTTGAAACAACAATTGAATTATGAAACATTGAAATATTTTTCTATTTGTCAGATAGTGTGAAGATGTCAAAATTGAAGACAAGAAGTCAGTTGTCAACCCACTTGAGCCTGCTAGTTGGTAAAGGGAAGGAGCTTCCTGTATCAGAACTTCCAACAGTGAGAGACATGCTAAGATTAGGGTTACTCCTTCGAGAAAAAAATGCAAAGGACAGAAGGAACTATACAGATAAAGAACTCATAAATGACATGATAGTCCCTCTTCTGCATCAATGGACAAAAGCTAATGCACTATTCAAACCACCTGTGATTAATC
The DNA here is from genome assembly GCA_958450375.1 of Homarus gammarus. Taxonomy (NCBI): domain Eukaryota; kingdom Metazoa; phylum Arthropoda; class Malacostraca; order Decapoda; family Nephropidae; genus Homarus; species Homarus gammarus. Next base: position 84,730 of record CAUDMG010001797.1, on the reverse strand, counting down.
AGTGTCGAACTATTGAGCTAAAACTAACGAAATTATGGCACAAAGCAGTTGAAACATCACTTGGTAAAGGAAACTTGGCCAGGAAAAATGAATTTCTGCACACACTTGATACTCTGTTTGACATTTTGACCTGCAAGTGCTCCATACGATTATGTTCTGAATCCAACTGTTCTCACTCAGGTAAGAGAGAAAATAATTCCCACATTGATTGTGGTTGTCCTCGTGAAAAGAAGATCCCTGTTTTAGAGCTTGAATTTATAAAGGCACAGAGGACAAAGGCAGAAGGCCAAGGAAGTATGCAAATGGGTTCAATAGATTATTCAGAAACAAAGAAGCAGATTGCTAATGCCAAGAAGAGAGAACAAATCCGAGAGAGGGAACAAAAGAAGAAAATGAAGAGTGAAGAAGCCATCCAAAGAGAGGAAGAGCTGTGTCAAGATGTTTATCACTTCTTTGATAGTTCTTCTGATGAACAGGAAGCAACATCAGATGATAGTTCCAAAGAGCCATCTGAACCTATACCAAAGAAAATGAAATACAACACAAGAAATATTTCAAACATTGCTTTAGCTAGTATTCGCCACCATGCTGGACTTCGTGAGGCTGCAGAAATTGCAACTGCCGCTTGGATAGATGCAGGCCTCATCAGCCGAGAGGATGTATCTTTGGTGATAGATCATAATAAAATTAGAAGAGCACAAGAAAAAATAATGAAGGAAATATCTGATCAGCATGAAAAAGATTTAAGCGAGGGAGGGCTCTCCTGTCTTTTGTTTGATGGAAGAATAGATGACACAAAAGTTTTGCTAGAAGTAGAGGGAGTGAACAGAAAGTTTCCAGGTCTCATCAAAGAAGAACACTACTCTGTCTGTTCTGAGCCTGGTGGTCGGTTTTTGTTTCACTTTGCTCCCGAAACTGAAGTAGAAGGGAAGAAACATGCAGAGGTCATTGCTGATCATATTTTATGTTGGGTTCAGGAGAGAGGACTTGGCAGTTCACTGCAGGCTGTTGGTGGAGATTCAACTGCAGTGAACACCGGATGGCAGGGGGGTGTAATGACGCATTTAGAGAAAAAAACTAGGAAGAAGACTTGTTTGGATTGTATGTGATTTACATACAGGCGAGCTACCTCTTCGTCATCTCATCCAGGAACTTGATGGTCCTACAAAGAGCAACAACAAGTGGTCAGGTCCCCTTGGCATCATGCTGGATGAAGCAACACAACTAGAAATAAATACAACCTTTCCAAAGGTCGAAGTTGGCCCTCCCCTTCCGGCGTTGTCTGAAGGAGTCATCAAAGATCTCAGCACAGATCAATCCTATGCTTATCGTATTGCCCAAGCAATAAGATCAGGAGAAGTGCCTCAGTCATTGGCTCTCTTGGAGATTGGACCTGTCAGTCACAGCCGTTGGTTAACTACAGCTCTTCGTTTCTGCAGGATTTGGATTTCCAAACACGAATTGAAGGGCAAAGTGCTGAAGAATTTGAGGTTAATTGTTGAATTTATTATTGGAGTTTATCTTCCCCAGTGGTTTAGTGTGAAACTTAATCCTATGTGGGTGGATGGGCCCAATCACCTTTTGTTTCAATTGCAGCTAGTAAGAACACAGAGGAAGGTAGTGAGGGACATCGTGTTACCTGTGGCAAGAAGGTCCGCTTGGTATGCTCGATCAGAAGCAGTTTTGCAAGCAATGCTTTACAGTCAATGTACCAATCTCCGAACCGAGGCTGTAGAAGTCATTCTAAAGATTAGAGGAACGCTAATAGATGACGACCAGTTGGGAGACTGTTCGTTTCATTCAAGAAAAGTTCCCCCAATAAACGTCAATGCCACCAAATTGTCAGAATTGGTTGACTTGAGTTTGGAAGTCTTAGAGCCACCATTGACAACAAGTCTAACTAGCCAAGAATTGAGAAACCTTAAAGAGACTCCAATGCAGGTGCCGAAGTGGCCTTCCCACACTCAAAGTGTGGAGAGATGTGTGAAAATGGTCACAGAAGCAGCGGGCCATGTTTACAGCCACGAGAGGCGAGAAGGTTACATCAAAGCACAAATAGCAAGCAGACTACTGATGACAAGAAACCAAAGCAAAGAGAGTATGAAGGCATTGGTTACTTTCAAATAGACTACGGATAATAAAATATAATAATTTGAAACTTGAAACAGTAACATGTGTGCAAACGCTGGTTATGTTATAAATTCACAAATATGTACATTTAAAAATCCATTTGATGTAGGTAGGACTTATTATAAAAAAAAATTTATGCCAGAATATTGTTTTGCATGCTTAAAGACTACAATAAATTGCTACCAAATTACTCGATTTTCAATTTAGCCAGTTCACCCCCTAAATTGACACACCCTAGTGTGTAGGTTGGTGTGTGTGTGTATGCGTAGTTGTGTGTGTGTGTGTGTGTGTGTGTGTGTGTAGAGTCTGTGCTCAGGAGGTGGAGCACTTTCACTGTCGCTCCTCACGTGTTGGTCCCCACCATACGTGAGGAGGAGGGGGGATTGAAGACAGCCTTGGTGTATTCATGGGGTCCACCAGGTGTGATGACGTCATTCCATTCATCAGAGGATCATGAACTAACACACACACACACACACATACAACGCGAGTCTCAGAGATTCACACTATATAATTTACCTATATGTTTGACTATGCATTTAATTACTGTAGAGTCTCAGTGCCAATTTAGTGCCATTTTAGTTACCATTCCTGTGTTTTCGTTTACGTGAAGCGGTCAGAGGTATTCTTCCTATGTTAGCTCGGAAGATTATTTTTTTACATATAAAAATTAACTCATCATAATTTTTTTGACCTGATGGCTAAGCATGCTATTGCTACCTGGGGTGTTAGGTTAGGTTAGGTTTGGCTAAGTTTCGTCAAATTATTTTAAGTTATATTAAGTTATGTTATATTATGTTTGTTTAAGTTAGTTTAGATTAGTTTTCTTGTTTTAAGTTAGATTAGGTTGTTTAATCATCAGGTGAAATAAACAAACGGGTTAATCTTCAGGTGATCCGATTATTTAAGTATATTCCTTCAAGGATCTTTATGTGGGTCACCTGGTAGCTTCTTCCAGCCGCTAGACCAGGACTCAAGGCCCAGCTTCTCAAAGGTTCACATTATTTTTTCGTAAGTGAAGATGTATTAGAGTGGACGTGTAAAGTGACTTATTTTTTCTGAAATTGATAATTAACTCTAAAAAAAAGCACCTAAGGTACACCAAGATTCTACCTTAACTGTAATGATTCTTCATGTCGATGTTCGTAATTAACTCGTATTAAATTGACGTATCTAGTCAGAATCTTATTGTGATTTTCATGTCATTCTTTTAGACCAATCAGAGAAGTGAATTTCTACATCATTAGTTAGGAAACATTATGAACCTGGAGCCACAGGTAGAGGACTTCACCTGACATCACGAAAGACGGAATAAACACACGGTAACAAATGTTGCCCCAGTTTCTTCTCGTTTCCTCTTATCAACTGTTTATCTCTCGTCTCATGGAACACTTGGCCTTCAGGTAAGTAGGTGTGTACAATACACATTAGAAAGAAAGATTGACATATATTAGGAAAGAATTCCTATGGGGAAGAGGAGGAAGTTCATGGAATGTTGGTGAAAGGGAAGGTGAAGCGTGTAAGGAGGGAACCCTGAACCAGAGATGTGTATAGAAATGCATAGATTAAATATTATGACAGGTACCTAATTTTAAACACCTTTGGAATATTTTTATTAGTTTCCGTGGAAGAGTGAAGAGAAGGACTAGTGTGGTGTGAGAAAGAGAAGCCACTATGGCAGACGGTGACTGCCATGAACAATAAGGTAAAGGAATAGATGACTAAGCCAGGGAATGTGTTATCGTGAACAGGTGACGTAACCAGAGGAAGGTGACACATAATCTCAATCCTACTGGAGAGTCTTGAACCCCCAGTTGAGCCTTGTGGGTTTACTCATTTTATCTTAAAGTGTTAAACATCATCATGATTGGCTTAATTGTGCTCCATAATAAGTACTACTTGTAATATTATTAATTTTTTTGAACAAACATCTTTTTTTATTTTTAATCCAAATTTTTAATCTGAAAAATAAAAGCTATGAAATATTAATAAATCACTAGACTCAGACATTTTATCAGTGATTCAGGGATTCAGTTTTGTAAAAAAGTAAATCATTCGACTGATTTTAAAATTTCACTGTAAGAATCTTTAACACGTTTAGTAAAAATAATAGGTATGCATTTTTTTGTGTGTGTTTTAGTTTTATAGGCTTTGTGTTTATTTTCTTGACTATTATGCCTACAGCTGCCAGGTGACTAACTATCACGCTTCTCTCTCTAAAACGAGGCCACCCAACTCTGAAGGTCAGTTGTCTGGGTGTATATAAGTCCCCAAAACGAAGCAGAGTAGCTGAGTCAGAGACCAGCCACAGATCAACCATAGATCAACCACAGAACAGCCAGGAATCAGCCAGAGATCACCCAGAGACCAGTTAAGAACCATACCGAGACCAGCCAGGAACCATACAGAGACCTGCCACGAACCAGCCAGAGACTAGCCAACGACCAGCCAGGGACCAGCCAGGGACCAGCCAGGAACCATACAGAGACCTGCCACGAACCAGCCAGAGACTAGCCAACGACCAGCCAGGGACCAGCCAGGGACCAGCCAGGAACCATCTCGAGATCAGTCTGAGAACAGTACAAGTTATAATTATACTGAAGAAAGTCCAGTGCCAAGAAGGTCCGTTTCATGGTGCCTGAGTGTTGGAGGTAAGCAGTAGTGAGTGAAGTACGTGGATACTGGGCTGTACAGATATGGTGATCCTGTACCTGTAGTGTTGTTTCTGAATCAACCAAAAATTAAAGTGTAGAGTAGAGGTGCAGCGGCCGAGTGGATACAGTGGTCGCCCTCTGTACAAACAATTTTATAATTTGCCCCGCGAGGCGGCTAGTTTATTGGGCACCCCCTTGCATCCTGTGTAAGGCGAATCGCAAAAAGCGCTTACAGCGCCCAACAGGGAAGCATGTGGAGTTCATGCTTGTCTAGTCGACTCATGTATTTGAGGAACGCTGATTCGCATCCAGGTCACATCTAGTTCACTGAGCTGTAAGCAGAACCCGATGTAGAAAACACAAGGTATCGAGGCATTAAAAGGAACGAAAGCTTTAGTGGCTCTCCGGGACCATGGGCCATGAGACCTTAGGGCAATATTACCTGAAGAGCTATAATAACTGGGGCTATGTCACCTTACGGGCCAATTGGCCAAGTGGCATGTGGAACCATATAGCCTAAAGGGTCATGAAGACTAGGAGCCATGTCACCTGATTGGCCATGAGGACTATGGGGCCCTCTTATCCTTTTTTTATTTTTTTCTACGGGGACCAGCCCACCTGGGCACAGGTCACCGACCCACATCGGTGCCCGGGGGCGAAAATGCAATAAAAATAATAATAATAATAATAATAATAATAATAATAATAATAATAATAATAATAATAATAAAATAATATAATAATAATAAAAATAATAATAATAATAAAGAACCACCAAGAAATACAAAAATGAAAAAAAAAAGATCAATAGTGAGAAACAATATATGTATGTTGTGTTGTCAGTAGTAAGAGAAACAATTGAGACCCTGCAATTGTGTGTAAATGAGGCAGAAAGTCAGATCAGCAACCTGGGACATGGTCACAATTTTCGTGATGCCATATGGCAGCAGGGTCTACCATTAGACAATACATTATGCTTCCAATATCTTCCTAGGCGGTAGTACCTCCCTGTTTGGTAGCTGCCTACTACCTGTTGCATAGATGGGCCATGGGGACTGATAGCCTTGTCACTTGATGGGTCATGAGGACTATGGGGCCATGTCACCTGATAGGGCTTTGAGGACTGGTTGCCATGTCACCTGATGCACCAGGAGATTTATGGGGCCAAATCTTCTGATGGGGCCAGGAAGACTATGGAGCCTTCTCACTTGATGGGACATTAGCTCTATGGGGCAATATCACCTGATGGGTTATGAGAAGTATAGGGCCATATCACCTGATGGGCCATGGCGACTGGGGGCCAGGTCACCTGCACTTTCAGTATTCTGTAGGTCAAGCTGGGTAGACACGTGTATAACCTATGTCCGATCTCTTAAAACTAAGTCCCTTTTTCTGAAAGTGGGTTATAACCGAACACAGGCAGTCTGTAGGGTTTCAGTGTAATTCTGATTGCATTTTGACCTAACCTAACCTAACCTAACCTAACCTAACCTATCCTAACTTTTTCTGTGGCTTGAGTGGACCGGTTATTTTCATGCGTTCATGTCGCCAATAAGTGTGTGTGTGTGTGTGGGGGGGGGGGGGGTTAGAAGGAGGGGGTTACAAGAGTACTCTAACATAAAAGTGCCTCAGTTTCTATTAGTAGATGTCAGCATGGTGAAATAAATAGTCAGGATTGGTAAGGAGAGAATTGTTGGCAGGGATTAAGAGAGAGTTGGTAATGAATCGTAAAATGAATAATGTATCTAATTTATGTCCTGTATCCTGAGCGCGCGCACACACGCACACACACATCAACATATCCTTGGTAGAAGACAGAGATGACAGATTTCTTCAGGCCACGGCTGCCACCTTCAACCGGGCATCTGTTGCTTCTGTGGCCACCCGGGCTATCTACGTTTACCAGGTGCATGGTGTATGACTGTAAGGGAGGAAGATAGCAAAAGAAAAAAAGAAAATGAGGCGAGCTGGGTGAAGCCTCTCTTACATACTTCAACATCTGTCTGTCGTAAGTCTTACCTGCCCATTCAACACCTCCAAACTTCTTAATTAAAACTCTCCATCCGGCATTTTCCTATTTCCTCAGATCTAGTCGAGGATCATCAGTACTTAATGTTGGTCACTTTCTTCGTGTGTGTGTGTGTGTGTGTGTGTGTGTGTGTGTGTGTAGCTGAACCAGTTAGAGGAACCTTGGCACAGTGAGGCTCCTCGCTGCTGGCCCATTAATGTATGACCAGGGCACGAGGGGACGGGTGTGGCTAGTAATGTTATGTAAGGCGGCCACTACTAGCACCCGTGTCCTTGTTCCCACATCGCCACCCTCCTCCTCTTGCTGCTCCTCCTCCTCCTTCTCTTCGTCTTGCTCCTCCTCATCCTCCTACTCCTGCTCCTGGTGCTCCTGTTGCTCCTCCTCCTTCTACTCCTCCTCCTACTGCCTCATTTAGCTTTGGTTGTCTTTATCACTACGTTGGTCTACTAGAGCTAATATTTTAAATGCTATAGGTGTTTATTGCCTTTACTTGCTTAATTACTTAGTCTTACCTCTTCACATATGCTGTGGTAATCCGTAAGCTGTTTTGTTGTTTGTTTTATTGCAAGAGTTTGAGTACCAGTGGATATAAGATATAGCGCCCGTATATTAGGTGGCGTTGCTACTGCCCCTCGTGACTACTAATCTCTCCCAATGTGTTAATCCTTTCTGTGTTATAGTCAAGGGTAATATCTTGTACCTACAGTATTTGTTGATGGGTTGTGTGTGTTTACGCATTAATTCTGTAAACAAGTATTATATTTAGTTCGTGGTCTTGAAGGTTATCCGCATCCGTATGTTGTTTGCTTGGTCACAGATGGCGTCATAGTGAAGTTGCAGCTTCTTTTATCTCGTGTTCTCACTACCAGTCTCTAGTGACTGCTGCTTGTCCTTGCTTCTGCTTGACTGCTTTTAATGGCCCATTAATGATAATAATCTAAATATGATGCATTTGTGAATAGTGTACTTCATGGTCGTTTATTTTTGCCATGCTTTAATGGTGTTAGTCGGTCAACAGTAGTAGCAGTGCTAACATGTGGCTTTTTATCATTTTATGACTATAATGATGTTTGTCTCAGCCTCATAAGTACGGTGGACTATATATATATATATATATATATATATATATATATATATATATATATATATATATATATATATATATATATATATATATATATATATATATATACATATATACATATATATTATTATTATTTAAAAGATGAAACCACCTCAACCTGTGTTCCTTCCTGTTTATAGTTGTTCTCGTTGTTCTGTCACTCTCAGAAGCAGTAATGTTAGTGTGTCAAGGATGAGGCGTTTTTATCACAGTCCTTTCCTTCATGGCTATGCATTTCTCTGTCTGATTCATTGCTCACTCACATAGACTATGACTCTTAGCTGCCTTTATGTACTATATTTCGGCTGAAGGTACAACTGCTTTATGAATAAATTAAAAGAAAACAAGGACACCAGTTGGTCATAGGCTCTTGTACGTTATGTAGTTGATGATACAGTGAGTTCTACAGTGCTACAAGGAGGACGTGTGACCGGCATTTGTCTTCACCTCCCAAACTGTAAAGCAAGATACTCATTCACGCCTTGAAAGACTGGGTATGTCGCGGGACAAGAATGCAAATAAATTTGTGCTAGAATCAGTAGTAAAATTACATTACCTGAATAGTACATTTTCTTATGCTCTATATTATATAGTTTTCAAGACATTCCCCCATAAGTTTTCAGAGAATTACGTGAATTGTGAGATATACTTTGTCTTAAGAAACCATCCTAAAATAAGACCCGATAGTTATTATTTAGTTCATATCATTTACCTGTGTTGTTCTCCCCTTTTCTGCTGTATATTTTGTTTTCTCTTATTTGTATCTTTAGCATCTGCTTCTTTGTCACGGTTGTATTCTTCCTTTTTCTTGGTATATGAATGAAGAGGAAGAGTATTAGTGGGATAGGAGGAAGGAGCGAAGAAGAAGAGGAGGAAGAGGGAGTTGAAGAAAAGGAAGAGGAGGAAGAAGAAAGAAGAGGATTAAAAGAAGGGAAAGGGTGAGTAAGGAAGAAAGGAGGAGAATAGAAGGGGGATAAGAGGAGGAAGGGGAGGAGGAGGAGAAGAGGAGAGAAAAGGTACAAGAGAAAAAGAAGGAGAAGGAGGAAGAGAGAGAGAGAGAGAGAGAGAGAGAGAGAGAGAGAGAGAGAGAGAGAGAGAGGAGAAGGGTAGCACAGGACTCAAGTACACCAGAGATAGGAGGTCATGTTACTTGAGGTTTAACCCAAAGACTCACGTGTCTGGTCAGTGTACGTACATTGCCCCTTCCATCTCCCTCTTACAGGACCCCAACAAGCTCTCTAAAACAAACAAATAAACAACAACAAAATCGATAGCCCCACCACCTAAAACAAAGTTTAAGTAAAAATAGTTAGAATTTTCCATTGACACATTCCATGTATATGATTAAGGAGACGTAATGTAGTTGTGGCGGGTAAGGAGACCTGATAGGCAGCCAGGTACCATGATGCTGACCTTTCCCTCCACTTTCCTTACTCCCTTCTCCCGGTAACCCACGCTCTTTATCTCTACTTGTTTGCAATGTTATATTTTACCACATTATAACAACCTCAGTTTGTATTATAAATGATGATGGATGGACTAAAAAGAGTGATGGTGTATCAATGATCATTTCAACATTCACTCAACATTCAGTTCATTGCGTTCTGAGACATTCTGACACTCATGACACACACACACACACACACACACACACACACAGCCCTGTAAATGTATTGAACGCATATCATTATGTCTAACTCACATGTATGTTTATATATTTTCAGCCACCGGCTGCAACTCTATTAATAAGCCGTTTATTATAATTATTTATTATTTACACACATTACTACTACTACTACTACTACTACTACTAATTTGCTGTCACTCGAAATCGAATATGACAATCAGCCAGCTATGATACTATGATATGAGTTATTAAGGCTGTCACCTAGATTGGTGAGTTCTGAGGTGACTAAAGAGGCCGATACGGGACCGGCAGGGACGTTCACAGATGTTGCACATGTGGATGGCTCCATCGAGTGCACTGCAGCATCTTCCCTGTGTTGGCGCTTGTCTGCCTCGGTTTGCAGTCGGTCTAACTCGAAAGTATTGACACCTTCTTGTGTGATGCTCCTTTTCAGTTGCCCGCTAAAGTTACGTTTACTATTCTTTAAGTGACTGTAAAGTAGCTGCTTTGGCAGTCTACTGTCGTCCATGCTGGTAACATGGCAAGTCCAACGTAGCTGTTCATGGATAATGGTAGCCTCGATGCTCCTAAAGATGGTTTCAGATGGTTTCAGCGAGAATACTAGCTTTTGGTCTCTTGTTTTCTCATCGAACTTGAAGGATGGAACGTAGAGATTTTTACAGATTGCCCCGGAGGGGTCTAGTTTATTGGGCACCCCCTTACATCCTGTGCAAGGTGAAGCGCAGAAGCGTTTACAGTGCCCAACTGGGAAGCATGCGGAGTTCATGCTTGCCTTTATGACTCATGCATTAAGGGCGTAAAAGGCCTGAAGGGTCATGGGTTTTGTCAGCAAGTTACATAAAGTGACAATGATGAGTGTGTGGGGGGAAAATTCCCGGTACAATTTATCTGTTTATGGCAAAATGTGGCAGGTCACTAATAATGTCAAGTGCCAGGCCTGTCACTAGGAGGAGGGATATCTGGTCAGGAAGGGAAGAGGTGCCACCCCTGTAGGGGGAGGTCATAGGGCAGATGAGGATGTGGTGAAAGAGGGTGTGAGAGTCTGTTGACCACAAAGTTTACAAACAGTGCGGCCAGGCTCAGGGTTGCCAATGTACTAGGCGTGGCGAAGTACAGTGTGGGTGGAGGTGATATGGTGTGGTGGGGCAGGTAGAGTAGGGGTGGAGGGAGGCACATAGGCATTGACAACATTGAGGGACACACCTTTTAATGTGATTGTGAAGGTGTGTTCGTCGACATGTCGGTGGGATACAGGTAGCCGGGGGTAGTGTCCTCAGGTCCAGGTAGCCCTGGTGGAGACAGCTCAGACACAGGCGCGGCTTGCGGTGGGTGGTGGACAGGTTGAGGCACCAAGTGTTGTGAGGATGGGGCAGGACTTCGCTCGGGGGCAGCAGGACACACCAGGGCAGGCCCGGTAGGCACTACACCAGTAGTGAAGGCCGCCGGCAGTGGAGTAGGCCGTGAGCAGGGGGGGCTCACAGGGGGACCAACAGCTTGTGTCAAACCAGCAGAGATGAGTGACTGGGTGGCAACAGAGGGCAGGAGTAGGTGGGAGATGGTGGTACAGAGTGTAGCGAAGAGTTTTTCAATACGGTTGGTAAATTCTTGGAAGAGGGATATGATCTGTGTCATGTCACTGGCGGGGGGTTGTGGGGGGGCACCGGTGGGAGCGCAAGGCCTGACAGCCTCAGAGTAGAGACGGGGAGGAGGCCCAGGAGTAGTTGAGTTAGGAGACGGCCGGGACTGCTGTGTTGTAGCCAGATGAGGCCAGGCAGAGGCAGGTGTTGTTGAAGAAGGCGTTGCTGGAGACACAGGGTACACAGGGGGGGTGTGGCCCGGAAGACTGGGGGGGGGGGGCGTTGTGGTAGACTTGGCCTTCGGGGGGGCTTTTCCCCTGGGACAGACGGGCGATTGGGGCATTGCCGTGAGTCAGCATTGTGCCGGCCGCCACAGTTACAACATCTGGGATTAATTACATAGCCCACCCCACCACTATTAAGGTGGTCTTTGATTTTCTGGGCACAGACGGCGGAGTTGTGGTTACGTAAACAGAAGCGACATCTCGGCCGATCACGACGACAGCAGGCAGTGAAGTTGTGACCCCAATGAGAACAGACAACACAAAATGCAGGCTCAGGATGATAGGCTTCTGCATACAGTGGGGGTATGAGTGGGTGGGCATTCACAGTGGTTGGGCACTCCCTTCCCTTCCACTTGACAATGACAGCGGGTTGTGGAACTCTCCCCCAGTAATGGCGATGTATACTCAGTATGCTAGAGTTAAAGTCACGCGCATCTTCGATGTCAGCGTATAAGGGGAAACGTTTCACTAGGATGTGGCAACATTCATCCGCGTCTACAGGGGGGGGGGGGGGGGGGGCAGCAGGACGACCCCGTCAAAGCCAACAGTACTAAGTGTTTCATAGGCCTCAGGAGTCTGACACTTGATAAAGTTCCGGTTCTTACCTTGTCGGAATTCAATGCTGAAACCGTGCTGTCTGCAGTACTTCATCATCCAGTTAAAGCGTTCCTCTACAGTTTTCAGAGAGTCCTTGGGGAAGTGGAGATTCAGCTTACTTGTTTGTTTGGCAGAGGGCAGGGTGATAGGGTCCATGGCATTGGTGTTTCCACTGTGGCTAGCGTTTCCCATAGAAACATTAGCGTCACTGTCATAATCACTGGGGTCTGACTCTTGAAGGGTGTTGGATTCAGTATGACCAGGCGAGTTGGTAATGGCATCAGTATCAGAGATGTCTGCGTCTGCGTCTATGAGAGAGCCTCGTCTGGGACGTTTATGTCGACCCCCCATGCTGGCAAAACGTGCCGGTAGAGGGGACCTTGGTGGGACGATCGGGAAGCCAGGAGCACCTATGGGCACGTCTGTTCCCTTGGGTGGTCACACCACGACTGGATGGAACGTAGAGTATGTTGGTGAAAGTTTTCAAGTGCCTTCGGATGTCTCCTGTATGTGACCCATGTCTCGCTGCCTTATTGCAGAGTGGGACGACCACTGCTCGATATACATGCAACTTTGTAGATAATTTCAGCTCCCTACAGCTGAAGACACGAGTATGGAGTCTACCAAAGGCTTGAGATGCACATCTGATCCGATGTTGAATCTCATCATCTATGTCTGAGGTGGTGGACAGGTGGGAGCCGAGATACCGAAGTGTGCTGGTGTAAGTGTTCAGGATCTCCTGTAGGTTGCGAGCGACAAGGGTAAGGTCGTCTGCATACTGAAGTTCGGTAATGGAAGCTACCGACACCTTCATCCAGTACTCGATGTTCACCCCGCCGGCTAAATTCGCACTGGCACGAGTAAGGAAGGCAGCCAAGAAAATAGAAAAGAGAGTTGGCGCCAGTACACATCCATCTTTTATCCCCGTTTGGATGGGGAGGAACTCAGACTGGGTGCCATTGTGCAGGACACTGCCGTTCATGCCATCGTGGAGTTGCATTCACAATGGGGCTTAAATTTTGGTGGCCAGCCAAAACAGCTGAGGGTCCGCCAGAGGGCTTTCCTGTTGACCGAGTCGAAGGCCTTGGTTAGCTCGATGAAGATCATGTACAGGTCAGGACACTGTCCTCTGCCCTTTTCCTGTATCTGGCGGGCAGTAAAGATCATGTCAGTGGTGCCACGTGATGGTCTAAAGCAGTGGTTCTCAAACTTTTTAACATGACCCCCCCCTTTTCATTTTTGTGAAGTTCTCCCCTCCCCTTATAAACAAGTAACTGGCAGCAGTGGGCAACATCAGTCGTTTCATCGCATTGTATTGCAAAAAAGCGGGACGCTTTTATTGTGTCTAAAACTTGTTCTTTTATGTAATCTGCAAGTTCATCAATACGACGCTTCACTGTGTTATCAGACAGGGAAATCTTAGATAACTTTTTCTGGCTTTCGTCTCCAAGCACAATATTTGCAGCACTCAACGAGCATGGTTTTGCAAGAGTCTCCCCAATGAAGTGAGCCTTCTTTGCTTTGGCAATAAGTAGTGACAGTTCGTAAGATACTTCCACCACTTTGAATGTCTCCTGATGAAAAGCTCCGGTGGTGTCCAGCTTCATACGTTTTAACTCTTGAAGTTTGGCTGTTAAAAACTCCTTTGGCTTGTCTTTCAATGCATTGTGGTTTGTGTTTAAATGTCGTTCCAGACGACCAGGTCGTAAGGCGCCATTACTGAGAACTGCATGGCATACGACACACTAAGGGAGGTGAATCCCATTTTTCTCAGTAACGGTGAAGCCAAACTTAATATAATCTTTGGTATACTTCCTTTTCTTCGCTACAGACATTTCTGAAAAGTGCAAATAACAACACAGTCAGACACTGCACCATGCAGTGACTACAGTCCCTTCGCTTACTACACAGTCACACTCCAACAATCATACAGCCTCATACACTATACCACACAGTCATACACCACACAGTCACACACCACACCACAGCCACACCGCAGTCACACACCACACAGTCATAAAGCACACTGCACAGTCACACACCTAACTAAAAGGCTAATTAAATAAGAAACCATAATCAACTTTCTCGTGGAGTTGTAATTACACATCACACCATAGTTAAAAGCAAAATTAGTTAAAAAATCATTAAAAGAGAAAAAATCCAGACTAAAACACACACTTTGAGACAAAACTTAACACACCGTAACTGAAGATGAGGGAGGATCAGTGGCTGGTAGTGTTGTGAAAGATACGCGTAGTGTGAGAGTCAGTATGGTATCCACGACATGTTCAAGACGAGTCAGGAGAGAGAGATATAACGATAGAAAACGGATAGGGGTGACTGCTATACTTTGGTTTTGCACGAGTGTGTAGAAGATTCAAACGGAGAGAGAGTTACTCCTGAAATAATTTCTTCTTTATATTCTTTTTGAGTAAAAAATATCAAATTTTGGCAAAAGGCTTCACACCTCCCCTGTACCCACCTCACGCCACCCAAGGGGGGTGCGCCCCCGAGGTTGTGAACCACTGGTCTAAAGCCACATTGAGATTCTGGGAGGAAGTTTTCTGCCTCAGGAAGAAGTCTGTTTAGGAGGACTCAAGCGATAATTCTTTCCAGCTACGGACAGCATCGAGATCCTGCGGTAGTTGCCACAGTCTGACCGGTTTCCCTTGTCCTTCTAAATATTGGTGATGGAGGCGTCTTTAGGAGCTTGGGGGATTTCATCCTTTCCTATAAATTCTCCAGGAGAGAGTGGAGACGGCTAGTAAGCAGATGTCCTCCTGCTTTATACACCTCGGCTGGGATTCCATCAGGCCCCGAGGCTTTGTTATTTTTCATCTGTTTGATGGCAGTAACTACCTCACCCAGGGATGGAGGATAGCTGAGATGGGTCAGCTCTGGACCTGCTGGGTTGTCAGGACATCCACATCGGTGTTTTGGGTGAGTAACAAATAGTAGTGCTCTTTCCAGTACTAACGGATGCCTTCTTCGTCTTTAATTAGGGAGTTTCCATCGGATGAGCAGAGGGGAGCTGGGCCATGAGTGATTGTCCCATAAAAGGCATCAGCTTTGGTCTGAGACTTAGGGTTGTTCTGCCAGTCAGTTAAAGCAGTACGTTTATCATCGACGAGTACATTGATTTCCATCCCTGGTGAATTCTTTCGATCTTTCCGAGGGACTTTCTGCAGGTTTTTGTCATGAGTGTAAAGAACACTCAATTCGGCACTGGGATATGGGTTGTTTGTTGTCTGATTGTTTGACAGCCCATGTTGAAACTGTTCTCTGAAATCTTACGCTACTACCGGATCCTCCAGACGTTTTGTGTTAAATCCTCTTCTGGAGGCTTGTTGCCTTTGCTGCTTTGGCGAAACCTGAAGTGAGAGCTTGGTTCCGACGAGCTGATGATCAGTGTTGCAGTGGTCTGAGCCACGCATTGCACAGGTGATCTCTTTCTCTGACAATGATGTGGTCGGTGAGATGCCAGTGTTTGGACAGTGGAAGTTGCCACGAACCCTTGAACTTGTCGGCCTGCCTAAACAAGGTATGGGTGATAGTGAAGTTGTGTGACGCACACTTGCTGTGGAGGAGTAGGCCGTTGGGATTACACTTGCCTTGTCCATTTTTCCCTATGATTCCCTGCCATATGTCAGCATCTCTGCCAACTCTAGCATTGAAGTCACCAAGGAGCACAACCCTATCTTCTCTGGGGATAGAGGTTAGCACTATATCAAGGTCGTCATAAAATGCCTCCTTGATGTTATCCTCTACATCCAGTGTTGGGGCATATGCACTGATGAAAAAGGCATGACGTGAGTGATTCAGAGGGACTCTGAGCGTTATGAGGCACTCGTTGATCCCAACCGGCATTTCAGGCTTACCCTTCCAGAAGAAGGTATAGCCAGACCCCCGTTCTGTGAGTTGACCCTCGTCTGGGAGCCGGGACTCACTAATGGCTGCTATGTCGATGTTATGCCAAGCGGGTTCTTTTGCCACAAGGGCTGTTCTTTTTTCAGGTCATGCATTTGTGCCAGTATCCAGTTTGGTCCAGGCATTTCATGCAGCGACCATAAGAGGTTGTATATATATATTTTTTTTTATCTTTGATTATAATTGTGTTTTTGACTGCATAAGGGTGGCCTTACTGAGTGCGGTTGCCCAGTCAGGCTGGTTCTTTAGGCAGGCTATGTTTAGGGAACCTTTTCTAGCCCCCTTCCCATGTGGGGTGAATAGAGTGGCCCCTCGAAAGAGCTGCTCATTCGCACAGACAGGACTGGATTGCACTGCTGCCTAGATCCTTGTGCATAAATTACCATCTTATCTGTGCCTCCCATGTGCAGAGTTGTGACTAGAGACTCTCGGCAGTCATCTCTGCCTGTCCCCGTCGCCGCTATTCCGTCACCATCGGACTTTTGGAGGTATAGGGGTTTGATGATAATGGAGAGTATGATGAGCTGGATGATGGCTGCAAATGAGTTGATTTATGTGGTGAGGCAAGAGCGCAGACTGCAACCACACCTCTTGGTTCTCGCTTTTCCTTATCCATTGATGCAAATGTTGCAATAACTGGGGAGAGGGAGAGTTGCAATGGGTTACAGATAATCCAGTTTGTTGAGTTTTTCCTTAGTAGCCTACATCATGCATTGCCTTAGTCCGCCAGTGTATTCGTTGGGTTCCCATGTTGGTCACCTCTTCCGCCTGTTCCGCCTATTCCGCCATTAGGGTCTTGTTGGAGCACTGTAAGCATGTCTGCCTGATGCAGGACTCCACCCCAAATTTTTCGTTTGGGGCTTACTCCCGTTGCCTTATACCTACCACCGTTAATCTGCAAGGCAGTGGTTGGTAGGCGACAGGGCCTGTCCACGTGCCAGTGGGCCTAGGCGCAGTCCCTCTGGGGCCCACTGCTACTCTGAGATTCCCTGCTGGTCTAGCCTGGGTCCACAAGGCACTCAGCTACCGTGTGTTGTCACGACGAGGCGCAGCAAGAGTCTTGATGGTGAAGAGGCTGTGTACTGGCAGGGGAAGACCTATGCAAGTTGCTTCCCTGTTCGCCACGAGGACTAGCCAACGGCAGTAGCTGTAAGCGAGATGAAGCAGGCAGTGCTTGCACCTTAACACTAAGCTAATGCTGCCACACTATTCGCATTACACCACCTTGTGTGCACACACACACACACACACACACACACACACACACACACACACACATACACACACACACACACAGACACACACACACACACACACACATACACACACACAAAACACATGCAAACACTACATTCTTGACCACTGGAGGGTCAAGACCTATCAGGCGCTGCTGTGCAGTTTCCTCCCTTGGCTAATGTTGGCCCATTCCTCAAGTCCCTCTCCTCGACCCATCCTCACCACCGGGATATCAACATAATCCCGTCAAAAATGACAATTTCGTTCAGGAAAGAAGTGTGATCAGTGTTGAACTAGACAGTACCAGGAAGAGCCCTGACCCACCAGTGAGATAAGGACCCCTGGGAACCGACCACCATCTTCTGACCAGGCTGTGTTAATCTGTCCACCCTGGGAACGACAGTGGGCCGGCTTTACACCTGACTATGAGATAACACAAGACCACCTAGCAAAGAGTGAAGTACTGTGACACCACGCAACACCACATGGTGTCTCCATGACCACATGAGGTCCTTCATATTAACACCCGAGTACAAGTTACTGCACCACGTAAACACCACACCACCCGATGTCTCCATGACCACGTGAGGTTCTTCATATCAACACCTACAGACGAGTTGCTGCACCACGTGAACACCACACCACCCGGTGTCTCCATGACCACGTGAGGTCCTTCATGTCAACATCTACGGACGAGTTACTGCACCACGTGGCCTACTTGACCTCACACAGCATGGCAAGAGACCAGCCCGGGCCAAACTGTAAACTATAATAATTTGAATGTTCAATTCATGTTCCTTCTCCTTTCAGTAATGAAAGCTTTTGTTAAACGTTCCCATGTCTATGGATGAAATAAGTCATTTTTGTCTAATGTATAAATTTAAGCCTTCTGGTACAGAAATTTTTCAAAAGCTGTTAATTATTATTATTATTATTATTATTATTATTATAATTATTATTATTATTACACACGCACACACACATTTGAATTAAAATTTATGGAAAGATTTTAAGTTAAGAGAGTATTCCTGAACAGACTCACTGGTGACTTGAGGTAGTGTTCTTTGGGCAGGTCTTTCGTCACTTGGTATTCCTATATGTACATTACATTACGTATGCATCTGTTGTCATTTCATCACCTCCGGCTTATTACATTCACCCTTTTCCTGGGCTGGCGCCCTTCATTGGTACAATGCAGACATACATACATACTATACATACGTACATACATACTTACAAATTTAACTACACTATATACTAGGTAGGAGTCAACACATACAAAGCTGCACCATTGTGAGGTATGAGTACACGAAAGCGCTTGGGAACTTCGTGTTTTCTTCTTTCCTGGTGGTTATCAGCATATATATATATATATATATATATATATATATATATATATATATATATATATATATATATATATATATATATATATATATATAGTGGATATTGTGTTTCGGTGATCTTGTGTACTGGTGGGGAAGAAAGTGGGGGGGGGGGGGGGTTGTAGGAGACCGGGATCAGATCAATATGGTAGTCGTAGAAAGTCTAGGTGAGTGTGTGTGTGTGCGTGTGTGTGTTTTACGGGAAATAGCCCTCCCGCGCACTGGTCAAACGACCGACAGCGGGGTCTGGGAGGCGAAAAAAAAAAAGAACAGAAAAAAATTGAAAATAGAGAACAAAAAGATTACATTGTGTTAATCTACACCACGAACATTCCGGAAAAACAGCTTTTTAAAGTGAGACAGATTGTATAAGTATGGAAACACAGAAGAAGGCAGAGCATTCCACAGTTTGGCTGTGTGAGGAAAGAAGGGGGTACTATAACGGGTTCGTCTCGTGTGACCGACATCCACAGAGAAACGGTGGGCACCGCGGGCAAGACGTGTATTACGAGCCCACGGCCTTGCGGGCGGTACACAGAATGCCAAATCCACTTAACATTGTGAGGAGAATTAATAAGACGAAATGCCTTTGATTCCACCCTATCTAATAGTTGGACAGAAGAAGAGCCACCCCAGATATGAGAGCAGTACTCCAAGTTAAGACGAATGAATCCCTTCTATACTTGGAGCAACTGCTCAGGAGTGAAGTAGCTACGGCATCTGTACAGCATTCCCAACTTTCGGGCAGAAGCTTTAGCTATACTTAGGATGTGTGATTTCCAGGACTTATTGGAGGAAATGGTGAGGACTACCATATTTATTTTAGAATTTGGCAGGATGATTGAGTCCTGAAATGTAATTGATGGGAGATCGTCTAATTTACAAAGTGTAACTGGTAAATATTAAGTTTTGTTACTATTGAACTTAACCAAGTTTGTACCTCCCCATTCAGAGATTCTGCACAGATCCGCATTGATAGAAGTAATGATATCAGTTCTAGAAACAGATCTAGTCTCAGAGTTAGGAGGAAGGGGAAAATGTGAAGAAGAGTGAAGAGTAGAATCACCAGCGTAACAATGGCTAGAATTAGTTGTAATGTGAAGTAAATCATTGATAAAAAAAAGGAAGAGAGTAGGTGAAACAACAGAACCCTATGGGACACCACTACTGGTAGAGAAAGAGCGAGAGATCGATCCCTCGCAACAACTGCCATGGATCGGTTCTCAAGGAAGCTATAGATGAGAAAACAAAGTATGGGAGAGAAACCAAAAGAGGGACGTTTAGATAGCAAAGACTTGTGCCATACCCTGTCACATGCTTTGGAGATGTCGAGAGCCACGACGAAAGTTCCCCCATAATCCCTGAGAGATGATGACCAAAGACGGGTGCAGTAGTAGAGCAGATCACCAGTAGATCTCGCCTGGCGAAAGCCATACTGGCGATCCGAAAAAAGAGAAAGGCGTTCAAGGTGATGGAGCAAATGGGAGTCCAAGGTAGTTTCGAAAATCTTAGAGAGGGATGAAGTTAGGGCAATGGGGCGATAGTTAGAGGGATTAGAATGGTCACCCTTCTTCGAGATGGGCTGAACCAAGGCATGCTTCCAAGAAGAAGGGAAAGTTTGGGATTTGAGGCAGAGGCGAAAGAGCCAAGCAAGCACAGGGGCCAGGGCTTCAGCACACTCCCTGAGAACACGAGAGGGTATTCCGTCCGGTCCATGCGCCTTACTCTCAACCAACCTGGAAAAAACACCGGCAACCCTGCGAGTGGAGATTATTGGAAAGTGCATAGGTTCAGTAGGAGGTGCAGCGGTAGGAGGGTTAGAGTGGGAATCGTCTAAGGTGGAATTAGAGGAGAATAAGGTGCCAAACAGGTTGGCTTTGTCAGGGGGAGAGTTTGGCTATAGAGTTATTGGGTCGGAAGAGGGGAGGAAAAGAAGGAGTGCAGAAGTTGTTACAGATGTTTTTAGTTAAGTACCAAAAGGATTTACTAGAGGAGGAATTAGTCAGGACAGCGGTCTTTCTTTTAATAAAATTCCGTTTGGCCCTACGAAGAATAGCCTTACAACCATTCCTAGAAGTAATGAAAGAGGTGTGGGTAATAGGAGAAGGAGATAGAGTCATAGCGCGATATGCCCTATCACTCACCCTGCAAGCAAGAGAGAAGGAGTGATCAAACCATGATTGTATTGTGAATGTTTTGGTAGAAGATGGGATAAATGCACTCATACCGCCCTGTATAACCCTAGCAATGCTGTCAGCACATACCGAAGCTTCCCGAGTGGAATAGCAACATTCATCCCAAGGAAAGTCGGTGAAGAATTCTCGCAAGGATTGCCAGCTTGCCCTCCAATAGTGCCATATTTGACGTTTAGAGGCGGGTGGGGGTGGTGGTCGTGCTCAGTTTGATTTAATAGAAATAAGGTTGTGATGAGAAGACCCTAAGGGGGCAGAAATTGAGTATGAATAGTGTGAGGGGTTAGAGGTAAAACAAAGATCAAGAATGTCGCAAGTTGATCGTGTCAATCAAGAACGCGTGTAGGGTGTTTGATTATTGTTCCAAATCATTAAGTAGGGAAAATGAGAGTGCCTCATCTCCAATTGGGTCATCCCTTGCAGAGCCAAGCCACTCTCTGTGATGTACATTGAAATCCCCTAGGTAGAGGATGTCGGTGTTGGTGTGTGTGGGTAGCAATGACTCATGGCAAGAAGTGAGATAGTCAAAGAGTTCGAAATAGTTGGTAGAGTTGGGAGAACAGTATAGGAAACCAAGAAAAATAGTCACAGTAGGTACAGATATTTTGAGCCAGATGACATCATAAAGGGAAGATTCAAGATCCGTGAGTCGAGCTATAGGTGTACGTGTGTTGCAGTAGGCGCATACACCTCCCTTAGAACGGAAGGAGACTTGTAACGGTTTGGGTGAAGCTGCTTTGGTCAGTTGAATTCGGAAAGTAGTAAGAGGTCGGGAGAAGAGGTTAATAGATGGTGCTCCACAGAAGGAAAATTGATCTCAGTCCGCGAATTTGGAAAAATGAAGTGTGAAAAATCCGATCCTCCAACAACCGCGGTGGAGTCAGTTGAGGCCATAGTAGCTTGATGATCAGGGCGGCCCTGGGGTCCACAACCTTCCCGACCAGTGGGACCCATCCGAGAAGGCCTCGCTTCAATATTAATATAAACTGACATAGAAGATTAAAATAGAATGAATAAAACAGATCAGGAATGACTTCGGCTATATTTGTGGTGTTGTCAATAGTAAGAGAGACAGTTGAGAACCTGCAATTGTGTGTGAATGAGGCAGAAAGATAGATGAGCAACCTGGGACATGGTCACAATTTTCGTAATCTGACAGCAGGGTCTACCATTAGACAATACATTATGCTTCCAATATCTTCCCAGGCAGTAGTACCTCCCTGTTTGGTAGATGCGTACTACCTACTGCAACTACTAATACTACTTTTTTTTTTATGGCCTCCAGCCTCCCTCAATAGCCATACCTTCGCCACCATTTTATTACCTTAATATTAAATATCCTAATACATAAGTAGCTATCCTAGCTGTGTTAAGTTAGTTGAGCCGCAGATCTATCCTACATTCAGTGATTGTAGCCTCATAGTCAATATCTGCAGCTGTTGTCGGCTTTGGGGCCGATGCTCTCGTTCCTCTAAGGTAGAGCAAAGATGACCGAAGGAGAGAGAAGGACAGTCGACATCTTATCCAGGCTGTAACATAACTTCTGGGCTGCTGCTTCTGTTCGAATATCACCTCTGCGAGTCTGGCATAGAAGCATCTTACACTTGGTCCCATCCCATCAAAGGTTGTGAACACTAGAGGAGTGAAGCTGCCTTGATCAACATTCTGAATTCACTCCCCATTTGCCCTTATCTTGTCGTTCTCGTTCCTCATGTGAGCAGCATCGAGAGCTAGTTTACGGTGAGATGCGGCAATGGGATCAAAAATCCTGATGTCGAAGAAAGCTCGCTGTCCCCCGTCCAGAATCCTCGAGCACTACTACTACAACTACTACTTTTTTGTATTTTTTTTTATTAAATACGTGGCCTCCTTCACTCCCCAATAGCCACACCTTCGCCGCCATTTCATTACCTTAAAATTAAATATCCTAATACATAAGTAGCTACCCTAGCTGTGTTGAGTTAGTTGAGCCGCATATCTACACGGTATTCAGTGACTGTTGCTTCATAGTCAATATCTGCAACTGTTGCCGACTTTAGGGGCGATGCTCTCGTTCCCCTGAGGCAGAGCAAAGCCGACCTAAAGAGAGAGAGAAGGACAGTCGACATCTCATCCAGTCTATAACATAACTTCTGGCCTGCTACTGCTGTTCGGATAGTACCTCCGGTAGTCTGGCGTAGAAGCATCTTGCACTTGGTCCCATCCCACCAAGGTTGTGAACACCAGAGGAGTGAAGCTGCCTCGATCAACGTTCTGAATTCTCTCCACGTATTCCCTCAACTTGTCGTTCTCGTTCTTCTTGTGAGCAGCATTGAAAGCTAAGTTACGGTGACATGCAGCCATGGGATAAAAAATCCTGATGTCGAAGAAGGCTCGGTGTCCCCGCGTCCAGAATCCTCGAGCACTGACGTCAACACGGGCTTCGTTAGATGTGTTTGAAGTCCTATGTTGGAAGACCTCACCGTCCAAAGGAAGGAGGGTCGGTTCTACCATGACATCCCGACAGATTTCCTTCATCATATTTGCTGTGAGATCCCTTACTTCGACATGCCCCATGCATATGAAGCCCCCTTTCTTGCACACCAAGGCGTGATCTATGTCATAGGAAGGGACATACACGCATTGGGAGGGTAAACATTCTACTAGCCTACCGTACCTTAGAGCAATGGCATCTATAAGCCATTTGCCCATATCGGTAATGTAGTTGGCCCGTTCGAGGTGCCTACCTCTTGCACAATAGCTACTTTTGTTTTCAAATTCTCTGGTACTTGCAACATCAGTTGCTGCAACTTATCACTTTGGCTGTGCTGTCGTTCTGTCGTAATGGACCTTCGAATCTTGTTTACGTCGGTAGTATCCACCTCACCTGTTGGGTTCTGAGCTATTATGTGGTCAGTGAGGGCTGCCGTGAGCTTAACTGAGTTTTGATGTTCGGTGTCAGCAATCTCCTCTAGATTGGTCAATCCCATTCCTCCCAGTCTCTGTGGTAGTGCAAGGATTGACCATTTTGCTGGGGTTAAGTAAAGGTGTTTCACTAATTTGGGAGTGAACTTGACGCTGATAGCTTCTTCCAGAGGGTGGAGGATGGGTCCGATAACAGGGATAATGCGCATCAGGTAGTTCCAGCGATGCTTGATTCCTTGGGTGAATGCCGCAAAAGCCGCATGTGGCTCTGTGTTCGTAATATCAGACAGAGCTTGGATTTCCCTAACCCACTCATTCACCTTTCCCGCTACGTACTCGGTCTTGAAGTCCTTCGTACCGATTACTGTGCCTAGGTGTCTTAGACCATCCATTGTTATTTTGACCTCACTTCCACCGAACACCTCCATTGCCTCTTCATAATGTTCTGGCTTCACAATGAGGAAGGACTTGCTCACGTTTGGGTGGTACCCTATTTATGGACCATATGATGTTATCAGGTCCCACCACTTTTTGATGTCCTCCACTTTTCCTGCTCTTGTAAGTCTTTAACATATGCCACTTGCTTGACCTCGGTTGTTTCAAATTTTATTCTGTGTTGGGGCACGGATAGGCCTATTGCGTACATTACCATTGCAACAGGGTCCCCCTGCGTTGTTCCCTCAGTTGACTGTATGATGGTATCACCTCTTAGAGCCTTGGTGTTTACTGTATATAGGTCTGATGGGTTCATAAAGGTGTTTTCAACATTCATTGTAAAGCTTGGACACTTGATCTTGTTGTTGTGCAGTGCGGCCTTGCGGTTAAGTATGTTGAATGCGTTGGAAGCATCAATCAGGAGAACTGCCTCACAATCACGCTGCTCAAATTTGGTTGTCATGGCGTGAAAGGCAGCTTTCCCTCCAGCTTGGTGGCCAGCACAAACTTGCAGGTTCCCTGCAGCTGCCCTGACATCATCATTAACCACCTCCATTATGCATTTTCCGATGATCCGCCTCAGCACTTCCCCCACCCCTATAGGCCTACATCCTCAATTCTTATCCAGGGGAATGAGGCGGCAGGCCGTCAGAGCATGGAGGTGTTGGCAGCACGAGGTTGCTAGCTTTCTTGCAAGGGCGGCAATGGCAGTGCAGAGATCACTTGCTACAGGGCCAAACTTGTTACTGCCGAGGATGACTCTCCAACCGTTCGCATCTAGACTTGAAGGGCCAGCCCCTCCCTGAGTTTTCAGTGCTTTTTTTTCCACACCATCCCTCCTGTTATTTTCTCGAACACGAAAGCATTTGGTGGAATATAGTCACCCTGGATCCTGATGCCGTCCTCTTCACTTGCAGGGGATGTTTTTCCTTCAGATGTTTTAATGTTTCTCTGTTTATTGGCAGAACACAACCGGGGGATTCCTCTGTGAGAGATCTTACTGCCAAAGACACTTTTCCTACACTCATTTTGTTTCCAAACTTTCTTGCAACGTCATTAGTGTTTTACTTTCTGTCTCTTATACATTTTAGTCTCTCCTGCAATGTTCTTGCTTCACATAGGAGATCATCACATTGTCAATCTTCTCTTCATTACTGCCACATTTTCTTTGTGCTTAGTCCTTGTGTGTGTTGTCTGACAGTATAGATGGGGTATTATTGCCAGTATTTGAAGAGCTAAAGGAGCAAGGAAGCTTTCCTGAGTGTACTCGGTTATGAGGCGAGTCATCTCCCGAATCATTTCTTTGGTGGCCGCACACTTGGGTGGTTGAAACTCGTTAGCTGGCGACCACCTGACAATTTCTGAGTAAATTTCTATAACCCTTATGTCCGCATTTTCCATCTACATGCAGACAGCCACTGTGGTGGCTGTCTGCCAATCAATTCGTGGACATCTGCTAATATTGGAGCAGCGTTTATTGGTACTACATTTTCAGGTTGAGTAGACTCACTGCTATCATTTAGGGTATCATCGGGCGGTTGGATCCCGGCGACATCCACTGTGGCCTCCTGTGTCGGCTCCCTGCCACGTGGTTTCTGACAAGTGTTTCCCTTTCTGCAAACCACACATTGTCGGTCTTTTCTCGCACAATCACACCTAGTGCAGTTTTTGTTCTGGTTAGCACAAACGCATTAATGTCTGTTACCCGGCATTGTGTTCCGCACTTTGGGCGACAGTCAGGTCGGCCTCTGACATTCGCTTTGGTTCCATACAGAAGAAGAAACTAGTTCTTATGAGGAAAGGGCGGAGAGGTGACAAGCTGGACTGCTGTATCCGGGTAGTAGGGGTGTGTTGGCCCCCCCCCCCCCCATGAGGGCGACAGTCCACACATCAGAGTGATACACTGGGAGCAAGAATTGTCACACCTAACACTTGTTTATATATCCTTGGCAGAAATAATCACTATTTCTATGGTCGCACTGATATAAGATTAGCTATACTGTATATACTCAATTGATCGGCTGTCACTACATGAAGTGTTCGTTACTTGTGGGAGGCGACTGCAAGCGTAAAACACTTGGTCTTCTGTCACCGACCATGGGGCGAGTGTCGCGAGGCCACCCCAGCAAAAATAGGCCTATCGACACTGGCACTGGCACCTGGCACATGCACCTGCACTGATAATAATAATAATAATAATAATAATAATAATAATAATAATAATAATGATAATAATAATAATAATGATAATAATAATAATAATAATGATAATAATTATAATAATGATAATAATAATAATAATAATAATAATATTATTATTATTATTATTAATAGTAATCATAATAATAATAATGTTATTATTATTATAATAATAATAATAATAATAATAATAATAATAAATAAATAAATAAATAAATAAATAACAAATAAATAATAATTTACACTTTATTGAAACAACAGGCAGCCAAAAGGCTGAAATTATGCAGTTAAAAAAGCATATACAAGTAACATAAGTGGTACAAATATGATATATAATAACGAGGAGAGGGAACGTCATTCAACAAGGAATTTCAGCATAGCAAAAATGCAAATTTAAATTGACTGGGAGTGACCACATTGGTTAACTACGAGTTGTTGATATGTTTTACAATGGTTGAAACTGGACCGTTCTTACAGCGATCAATACGTGGTTGTATGGGCTGGATGCAGTTGTAGTGTCGAACCACAATTTGCGGACGAGGTCATCTCGGTGGGAGCAGGGCTCCTCAAATTTGCAAATGAGGTTGCGGTGATGATCAGAGAGAGCCGAGAGGGTCATGCGTTCAGCACTTCTTGATATGTGGAGTAGGAAGGGGAGAGAACAATCTTAGATGCCCTCTTCAGTACTTTTTCTAGGTGATTCCGTTGTGTGGCATTTAGGGAGGAAGACAGGGTAGAGGAAGCATAGGTAAGCTTGCGAAGCATGAAGGTTGCGTAAGCACTGAGGAGCTCGGGCGCGGGAACTCCAAGGGAAGATTTGACAACTGCACTGACGTGTGCTTTCCAATTCAGTTTGCTATCTACAGTGACGTCGAGGAGTGAACAACCTGGAGTGTGTTGGGGCCCAACGTAATGGACGGAGGTGAGACATAACCATAGTTTTGGTATGGTTGATGGTGACGAGATTGCTTGTGGCCCAGTTTTGGTGACTATTCAATATATTGTGAAGGGCGCTGTAGTCAGGAGCCAAGTTGTTTACGACATATTTCCATCGAGTTGGAGTTTCTGTCAGGACATCATTGATAAAGTTGAGGAAGGAGAGCGGTCCCATCTTGGTACCTTGGGGGACGTCACAGGTGAGTGACTGAAAGGTGGTGACAACCACTCGGAAGAGTACGGTTTGGCGTCGATCACTAACGACGTCTGTAAGCCATGGTATAAGACATCTCCGAAACCCGACCGAGGTCAATGAAGGAGACAGCTACAGGCCTCTTGCGTGATTCCAGATGGCGGAATTTGTAGTCGAGAGAGTAGACGAGAATGTTGGTGGTGGAGGAAGAAGTTTTCATATTGCTAAATTGCTGGGGATCTATAACCCCTACAATATCAACATAAGTCCATTCAAAAACTAAACTTTCCCAGATTAAGCTGGGTATTGCGATAATAGCAATGGGTCGTAACTCAATTAAGGATATATAAACAGATTAAAAATTATGGATAGGTTATCACAAAGTTTTATTGACAAGAAGTTTTTCTAGACGGATAAATAGTGTAAGAGAGGGGAGGAAGCGAGACGCTGTAGGTTAGGTTAGGTTAGGTTAGGTTATGTTAGGTTCTTAAGGTGTTGAGGATGGAAGGCGATAATACTGATCGCTCGTCTTGTCAATCACAATACGGCAGCTGCAGAGATTTGTATAATACTTTTGATACTTTTGAATTTGTTCTCCAGTAAGAACTTTATGACTCAGCTTGTACAAGAACATCTTCGGAAACACCAGCAAACTGCTTGAGTGATGGTTGTTGAGTAGCTTCATCATTAATAATTATACCTGGTGGTTCCTCAGCCCCGAACTCGATGTACTACGGTCTTCAAGATTTTCTGTAAAAAAGAAGGAAAATAAAAAAAAGCTAAAGTAATTTCTCGATATGTGTTGCCTACGATGGAGGTCGGCGGCAGGTCAGCTTTATAATGTCAACATGGTCAAACGTCGCTGCGCATGTAGTTTCGCAGAACACCATCATATATATTGCCAATACTGATGAAAGGTTAACCTTCAACAAGGGTGTGTAGAGGACAGCGTGGGTACCGTAGCCTGACGTCACTGGAAGGTGTTTGAGATAGCTTGTCCTCTTGAGTGACAGCTTGAGAACAGTGTGTAAGTCATATTCATTGTTTTATGGACGAGTTCAAGTCGTTATTTATTAAGGTTCACTGGATAATGGCATAAAGGTACCTTTAAACATTTACTTATTTACCAACACTGACATATTCTGCAAAAAAAAAAAAAAATATATATAAATAAGAAACTGAACTTGTAAAAATAAGTTGATGAAGTATAAGACAAGATTCTAATGTTAATTTTTTCAAGTAGGGAGATTCCTGGTAGTCAGTCAGTTGTTGTTATGGGTATTTTCCTTCTAAATCTACGGTGTGTTAATGTCATATTTCACAACCATTAACTCACAACACTAACTACCATGATTAGGTTATATTGTGTCGATCGTAATTCGTAAAGGTAAACATTATTTATAACCTTCTACTTTAGATATGCTGTCCAGATGTATGGTCCTCTGTATAAAGAGAGAGAGGCAGACATATAGGAGACAGAAGTGTAGTCAGAGTATAAGTTGTCTGACCGTCAATCTTGTAAACATGCGCTTGGCACCATGGTGTTCAAAGGAACATTAAGACTCTACCTGAGCCTGGAGACCTAACTATCAGTGACTCCTGTTTTACTTATTAAGCATTTGGACAATCATCTATCTGGCAAATATAGTAAAAAAAAAATTATATTGCTGAAGAATTCTGACCGTGTTGCTACCACAGGACCATCCTCAAGTTCATGAGGTCCATCACAATGCGTCAAATTACAGCAGAACCCGGTCTCGGAGGTGTTCGCTCACCCACCCTGCCTTGACTACTATCAGTTTCCATATACTTTATACGAGCCATTGAAGGACCACCAAAGTAGTAATGATTCTTGTTTGATTGCAGGGTGACTATAGCTTTCCTGATATATTTCAAGCACTCCGGGGGACACATCCGTCAACTTTGGCAGGTTAGGTTAGGTTAGGTTATGTTAGGTTAGGATCTACAGCGGGTAGGAGAGAAGTTCTGTGGTCTATAAGATGGTCTTGTGGATAAAGACTGACTCCTAACAAGGTTCCACAATGCTTGTCACCAGTCTCTCTTCGCTATACTGAGCACCTCATGACATCCTAATGCCATTGGTCCTTCCGCTTCTCTGTTTCTTACGTAGGATAATCTTTGGTTCACTGTTGGTCTCCTCTCCTTGTAATATATTCTGTCTGTTATCACATCATTTCAACAACCTTTACAATAATAATTTTATCTCGTACTTTAATACTAGATCTTACCCTCTTATTATTGTCCTGACTCATGTCTTGTGAATAAGATACAGTCTTGTATGTTTCTTTGATCACCTTGGAGTTGCTTATTGGCTCATAAACAGATATCATTACTGGCAGTTCATAATTTCCCAAAACCTTTCTTTCAGACAAGGGAACAAGTGTTTGGGAAGTGCATGGTGTTCCAGCCTCTTCACACTCTTCGTTGATTCGCTCTACTAGTTTTCACTGACTAAAATCAACTGACCGAAAAGATAATGTCTTTAATTTTCTCGAATTTTAAATTTTTTCACTTCAGACAGTTGGGAATTTATGAACTGTCTAAATCTTTATTTTGGGCCAGGTCATCATCCATCTTTTCATATTGCTTGATTCACTCGGTAGTCAGAAGTCTTCACTGACATGTACACTTTAGTGAATACAGTTAATGAACAATTTCTATTGATACAGCCGTGAGGGAGGATGGTTTTAGCTGATGTCCTCCTATTTGAGTATTTACCATTTTTAATGTAAAGTTAAACTGTCTCTTAAAGAGGTTGAAACAGCAGCTCCAGCAGTGATCTCCTCGCTTTCACTCATGAAACTACATCCTTTACTACTTTTATTGAAGGAGTTTAAGTAGCTTATATTTCCGTGTTTTTATCTTGATTATGGCACTACAGCTGACCTCGTCCTATCATGTTCACGTCCTATTATGTCCACGTTCAACAATGTCCACGTCCTATCATGGCCACGTCCTATCATGGCCACGTCCTACCATGTACACGTCCTACCATGTCCACGTCCTACCGTGTCCACGACCTATCATGGCCACGTCCTACCATGTCTACGTCCTACCATGTCCAAGTCCTATCATGTCCACGTCCTAGCAGGTCCATGTCCTACCGTGTCCACGTCCTATCATGTCTCCGTCCTAACATGGCCACGTCCTACCATGTCCACGTCCTATAATGTCCACGTCCTATCATGTCTCCGTTCTGACATGGCCACGTCCTACCATGTTCACGTCCTATAATGTCCACGTCCTATCATTTTCACGTCTTACCATGACCACGCCCTACCAAGTCCACGCCCTACCATGTCCACGCCTTACCATGTCCACGCCCTACAATGTCCACGCCCTTCCATATCCACGTCCTACCATGTCCTCGCCCTAACATGTTCATGCCTTACCGTGTTATGTCCTACCGCGTCCACGTCCTACCATGTCCTCGCCCTACCATGTCTGCGTACTGTCCTACCATGTCCAATCCCTACCACGCCCATGCCCTACCATGTACACGCCCTACCATGTCTACGTCCTACCATGTCAACGCCCTATTATGTTCACGCTTCAACCATATCCACGCCCTACCATGTTTACGCCTTATCCTACCATGTCCAATCCCTACCATGCCCAAGCCCCACCATATCCACGTCCTACCATGTCCACGTCCCACCATGTACATGTCCTACCATGTCCACGCTCTACCATGTCCACGTCCTACTTTGTCCACGCCCTGCCCTTCCATTTCACGCCGTATCATATCCACGTCCTACCATGTCCACACCCTGCCTTACCATGTCCACGTCCTATCCTACCATGTCCTCGCCCTAGCATGTCCACGTACTGCTCTACCATGTCCAAGAACTGCCCTACCCTGTCCTTGCCCTACAATGTCCATGTCTTGTCCTACCATGTCCTCTCCCTTCCATGCCCACG
Organism: Homarus gammarus; assembly: GCA_958450375.1. Lineage (NCBI taxonomy): Eukaryota > Metazoa > Arthropoda > Malacostraca > Decapoda > Nephropidae > Homarus > Homarus gammarus. The sequence continues at coordinate 53,339 of CAUDMG010001797.1, read as the reverse complement.
TCCTACCATATCCAATGTCTGCCCTACCATGCCCTCGCCCGACCATGTCCACGTCCTACCATATCCCCTCTTTACCATGTCCACATCCTGCCCTACCATGTCTTCGCCATAGTATGTCCATGTCCTACCATGTCCATAGTCTGCTCTACCATGTCCTCGCCTTACCTTGTCCACCCCTACCATGTCCACGTCCTGCCCTACCATGACCACGCCTTACTATGTCCAAGTTTTGTCCTACCATGTCCTCGTCCTACCATGTCCACGTCCTACCAAGTCCACAGTCTGCCCTACCATGTCCTCGCCTTACTATGTCCACCCCCTACCCTGTTCACGTCCTGCCGTACCATGACCACACCCTACTATGTCCACGTCCTGATCTATTATGTCCACGTCCTTCCATGTCCAAGTCTTGCTCTACCATTTCCCTGTCCTCTCCTACCATGTCTTCGTCCTACCATGTTCACGCCCTATCATATACTCGTCCTACCATGTTCACTCCCTACGATGTCCACGTTCTGTCCTACCATGTCTTCATCCTCCTATGTTCACGCCCTACTATATCCTCGTCCTACCATGCCATTGCCATACCATGTCCACCCCCTACCATGTACACTTCCTATCATATCCACGGTCTGCCATACCATGTCCACGACCTGCCTTACCATGCCCACGATCAACCATGTCCACACCCGACCATGTCCTCGTCCTACCATGACCACGGTCTGCCGTACTATTTCCACGACCCTCCCAACCATGTCCACAAATATCATGTACTCGGCCTACCATGTACACGTCCTGCTCTACCACTTCCTTGTCCTGTCCTACCATGTCCTTTCCGTACCATCACCTCGTCCTACCATGTCCTCTTGCTACCATGTCCACGTCCTACCATGTCCTCGTGCTACCATGTCCACGTCCTACCATGTCCACGTCCTACCTTGTCCACGTCCTGCTCTGCTATATCCTCGTCCTACCATGTCAACGTCCATCCTTGTCCACGTCCTGTCCTACTATATCCTCGCCCTACCATGTCCTCGTCCTGCCCTACCATGTTCACGTCCTGCCCTACCATATCTACGCCCTACCCTGCCCATGTCTTCTAATATGTTCAATAGGTAAAGTTTGTGAAGATGTTTGTAAATTTATCTGTCTGTCCATGAGTAACTTCTTTGACTCGTGAATGATGTCGATGTTTTTATACATCATCTTTTTATCGTAAGTTAATTTCGTTGCCATTTTATTTATTAATTTCTCCTCAATAAAAGTCAATTCCTCCAAGGACGAGGTAAACTAGTTCCTTGATCTGTGGCCTCAAGCCTCTTATCGCAGGTGAAACGAGTCAGGTGGTGTCCGTAGAGTTTCATGTTAAATATCCTATTTGTTGTCACAATCTTCATATGTGTCTTGTATTGGTCATGAATGTCTCGCTCACACAGACAGTCACAGGACACACACGTATGCAGGTGTTTCTATAGATACGTACATTTTCTTCCCTCATCACACACACACACACACTCACACACACACACACACACAACAGTACATGCAGTACATCCTTCAACATTTAATCAACACTCATACAACACTCCTGCAAAACTCCTATAGCATTCCTACAACACTTCTACAATACTCCTCCTGCAATATTCCTGCAACACTCAAATGCCCTGACACTAAAATATAAAAATAAGGTGAAAATGTCAACAATATAACGAGTGACCTCGTCGTGGTGTTTCTCATAGGACACAGGTCACAGAGCACTCTTATTATCACTTAAAGTGAAGGTAGGTAATGACGTCAAAAATAGTAGTTTCCACAGGTCCTGGATATGTTATACTTTGTATCGAACTTCTGCCTCGTCGTGTTTATAAGGTCAAAGGTCAAGGTCAGAGAGTAAGGCAAAACAAGGTGTGGGGGAGTCAAAGGGTTGGTTAGTATTTACATGTGAAAGATCAAGGTTGTTTGGTTTGTTAGTACTGACCAGGAGTAGCAGTCAGTTTGTGGGTTTGAACATCAATGTCATTTAGGCAATTAATACAAGGTTTGAGGGATCAAAGGTCAAGTAATTAATTAGTACTGGATGTCAGGGGTCAAAGGTCAAGTGGTTAATTAACACTAAATGTGAGCGGTCAAGGTCACCTGGCGAAATCAGTGCCGTGTGTGGTTTGGGAGGTAATTGTCACCTTTATTTATATTCAAGGTGAGAGACAAGTCCCTCTACCCTAAGATATTAAGAATACAAAAGTCAGTGTAAACGCCACGGTCTTCACAACAGTGAATCATACGTCGACATCGTTCTCAGCATCTACGGTGCCGTTGTTGTAAATCGCAACAGTAACGGCAATCTTCAATTCCCCATTCGTTTAGTAGCAGTGCTGTACCTGTATTAAAGAGTCTTTGATGCCTCCCCAGCGATAACTGTCACAAATATTGAGATCGGGTTGAGGATTCTTCCACGCTACGTCACTGGATCTCCTTAATGCTGCAACCCTTTATCAAGTACAATATCGTGTTCGTCAAGTTCTGAGTATTAATAACGTTTGTATCATGTTAGATAAGAAGTTTTATTGACAGTACCAATATAAAAGTATAAATCAATCACATACACAGCCATGAATGTTGCCACCATAATGACTCGTGGATGTTTGTATTCAGTCCGTTGAACGTAATCAGGAGTTGTCTCGTAAGCGACAATTCAGGTAAATCCCACTTTCATCGTCCCCTCCCCCCCCCCCCCCAATAAAATATATTCCCTCGAGATGGAAAAAAAATAGACATCGTGACCGATCCTTCAGGTATTGTTCTGGTACGACCTCTCTTTGTAGATTTGGAGATGTCAAGTTTACCCTCAGTACCATCTGTTTACACTTAAAACAAAAAATGTACACTCAGAACCATCTACTTACACTCACAATCAGAACCTTCAACTCGCACTCAAAACCTTCAACTACCACTCAGATCCTTCAACTCACACTCAGAACCATCCACTCTCACTCAAAACCATCACCTCACACTCAGAACCTTCATCTCACATTCAGTATTTTACCAAGTGTGTCGTAGTTAGAATGTTTACAAAGGGACATAACTCATACCCGTAATTAGCATAGTCTTACACACGCCAGTCATTACCACAACAATAGTACAAGTTGAATAGTTCCCGGTACGTGACCTTGTTGTCCACCTGCGTCCACAAACACACACACACACACATGAACACACAAACACTCACATAAATATAAAAACGATCATACACATCAACATGAAAAATATACTCTTACATACACATACACGTAAAGACACACGCAAGCGCAAACACAAACATAAATATACTCATCAAGGAGAAAATATTCAGACATAGGGGTATATATATATATATATATATATATAGAAACACACACACAAAAAAAAAAAATACATACATACATAATGGTTGCCCCTCGTGTAACGAGGATGGCCGTCCCAAGGGCCACCTAGGCGTGAATCAGTTTCAGGTGTAGAAACTGTCGCCAACACAACAACCACACCCTAAGTTAAAAAGTTGTATGACCCAGTGTCAAGGAATAGTCCGAAAAGACCGGACAACTCGTCAACTGCACTGGCTAACCATTACCCCGGAACACAACAGAGGCAAATGCCGTAAAGAAACTTGCCGATAGTTTCACCCTGCCCGGGGATCGAACCCGGGTCCACTCGCTTGCGAGGCGAGCATGCTGATCATTACACCAACGGTAGCTATGTATGTATGTATGTATGAATGTATGTATGTATGTAACATACATACATACATACATACATACATACATATATACATACATACATACATAAAAGGAACCTTAAGTACTGAAAAAGGATAAAGCATCTTAATTTGCACTCCCTCGAGAGACGTGGAGTGAGGGGCGATATGATCGAGGTGTGTAAATGGAAGTCAGGGCTAAACAAAGGTGATATAACAAGGGTACTCAAATTATCCAATCAGGAGCAAACCTGTAGCAATGGTTTTAAAATAGACAAATTTAGATTTAGCCTCGAGATAGGTAACCATTGGTTTGGAAATAGAGTAGTGGATGAGTGGAACAATTAACCCAAGCATCATCATAAACTCGAATGCGCTGGATAGCTTTATACATAGGTTGGATGGATGTATGAGCGATAAGGGTAGGATGTAAACAGGACTGCCCAGTATGGGCTAATAGGCCCGCTGCAGTTTCCTCCATTCTTTTGTTCTTAAGTTCTTATCGTTTCTCTGTTTACATCTCCTAGACTACGTACTTTACATTTGTCCACATTAAATTTCATCTGCCATTTTTCAGACCATTCGAACAATCTGTTTAGATCATCCTGTAGTTTTGCGGAGTCCTCTTCAGATTTAATTATACGCCCTATTTTAGTGTCATCAGCAAATTAACTTATGTTGCTGACGACATCTATATCTATGTCGTTTATGTATACAATAATTAAAAATGGTCCAAGTACTGAGCATTGGGGTATTCCACTAGTGACGCTACTCACTGTTTACTGTCCTATAGCTACGCCCTAATCCAGTTTAGAATATCTCCTCCAATGCCATGAGCCTCCATTTTTCGGAATAGCCTTTCGTGGGGGACTCTGTCGAATGCTTTGCTAAAGACGAGATATGCCACACCATAATCGTGGGCGTCGTCCTCTAATTCGAAAACAGCTGAAAAGAATGCTAATAGATTAGTCAGACATGAACGTCCACGTGTGAAGCAATGTTGGGAATAATTGATCAAATTGTGTTTCTCCAGGTGATTTCGAATAAAGTTTGAAATCATTACTTCCAGCAATTTGCCTATAGTTAATATTAAACTGATTGGACGGTAGTTAGACGATAAGGATCTATCTCCCTTCTTGAAAATCGGTATCACATTCGCTATCCTCTAGGATTCTGCTACTACAACCGTTTTTAATGATATGTTAAACAAATTTGGCAAGGGCATACAAAGCTCTCCCTTACATTTTTTTTAATACTCCAGCAAATATCTCATCGGGATCTCGTGACTTATTAGGGTTTAGCTTGTCTATTTACGTACTAACATTGTTACTAGTCACTGCTATCTCGGGTATCATTTTTAAATTTTCGGTGGTGAAAAACTGTTGAAAAATATCTGTTCAGATTATTGCTCATTTCTCTGTCGTTATCCGTTAGCTTGCCGGTATCTGACTGTATTAGTACAATCGTGTCTCGTATTTTAGTTTGATACATTTGAAAGAGAATCCTTGGGGTTTGACTTCGCCTCCCTTGCTACCTTCAGTTCATTATTCCACTTTGCTTTTCTTGTCTCGGCCTTAACCCTACCGGCTAATACCTTATAATAATCTCCGAGATAAACTTCACCATGATTTATTCCCCTACCTATAGCCTTCGTTTGTCCAATAATATTCTTTAAATAATTATTTATCCATTTACGGTCATTGTTATTTGATCTGAGTTTTCTGTATGGTATGTTCAGCCTTTGTGCGTTAAGTAACTCATTATTTAAATTGTTGTGGAACTCGTCATCCTTAAATCTCGCGGTACGGTCATCCTCAACATCCATAATTTGTGAGGTTACCATTGTCAGGTTTCCAGGTAAAGTGAGGTCGCACTCTGTGGGTACATTGTGTGAGGTCATGTAATTCACCCCCAAACGTGATAACCCCTTCTCTCAGCGGACTTTTCAAACTATCAAAGTTTGCCCTTCTGAAATCTAGGACGTTAAGGGAATATTCTTTGTGACTGACATTAAATTCTACTTTGAATCTAACTTTGTGATCGCTGTTAGCTAGTTCGTGCCCTACCTCGACATTGGTAATGAGGTTTTCTCTGTTTGACAGAACTAAATCCAGTATATTATTACCCCGGGTGGGTTCGGCTATATGTTGACTTACGAAACAGTCCTGAACTGTTTCAAGAAAATTCTCTGATTCTGAGTTACCCGTAAGGCCGATCCAATCTATTTGACTAAAGTTAAAGTCGCCTACTATACAGACTTAGCTATGCATGCCCTGCACATTTCATCCCAAATAAGCCGCTCATTAATTTTTTCAAGATTAGGAGATCTATATATTACTCCTATGCTTAATTTTTCCCTACCATCGGTTAATTCTATCCAGATTGTGTCTGAATTTAGTTTAGTTTTTATATCCTTATACAATTACACACCTCACAACTTGGTATGGGAAGACGGATACGCCCTAGATGTGGTTCTTGTGTTGTAAGAGAATACAGAGGGAAACAATATACAATAATTCATATCGGAACCCCACCTACTCCTCCTCCCCTTTACCCGGAGGCGGAGAGTTAAGAGTACATTTTGGGTTCGTCTTACCTGCCTCATCTGCCTGGCAACTAATCACCCGGAGCTGAGTGAGGAACCTGCTGAACGAGGAGGAGGTGGTGCTGTGTGTTGCTGACCTCGAGGTTGGTAGATCACGCCAAGGTAATCTTCCTAATGTGTTTGTGTGTGTGTGTGTGGGTGTGTGTGTGTGTGTGTGTGTGTAATAATAATAATAATAATAAACGGTATATTAATAGAGTTGCAGACGGTGGCTGAAAATATACAAACTTACGTGTGATTTTGACATAATAATATACATTCAATACATTTACAGGGCTGTACAGTACATAAATCAGGAGCTGTTTATTATTTTAAAAGTAGGTGGGATTGCGCTATTCTTATATCTATCAGTGCGCGCTCTAAGGGGCTGAATTTTGTTGTAGTGGCGGACTGCGCGAGGTGGGCGGGGGACTGCTAGTCGCAGTAAGTGGCGATGGCTAGGATGGTACAGTAGTCCACTGCTTAGCCCTGCGAGTGCGGGGTGATGGAGGTCACTGAGAGATGGCATTTCCAGGGTGGAGAGAGCGTTGTTGTAGCTGGAGTAGTCTTCGCTGAATGTGTGTGTGTGTGTGTGTGTGTGTGTGTGTGTCTGTGTGTGTGTGTGTGGGTGTCTGTGTGTGTGTGTACGTTGCATCATAACCACTAATTTAGATGAAGCTCAGTCTTTCTTATTCTTTATATATTTTGTAATCATGTTTATAATGTATTTAGCAAATTTATATTAACAGTTTATTTACATTTAGATCCAGCTATAATTATATCACCATTAATAACATCATCTCTCTTATTTTATTTACTCACTAAAGGATATATTTCTATAACTTACCAACTCTATTTAATATGACCTTCTTTGACTCTATCAAAACTAAACGCAATGAAGCTTAACTACTATACAATATAACACTTTGCATCGCAGCTCTATACTTGAGGGATGATATCATTCACGATTTTTTTTAACTGATATTTAAATTGGACGAGTTTATTCATACATGTTATATCTATTTTGATTATCTATAGTAATTTAAATATATTTTCGTAGTAGTATTTTCTTGTACTCATTAATTTTCTATTATGAATTCATATTTATTTGTAGTTATATACAGTACACAGTAGCTCAGAAAATTTTTACAAACAGCCATACAGATTTTCGTGGAGCTGACGTGAATGGTTGTATTAAAACAACAACATTGTCCTCACTTGCAAGAGACCTCACGTATCAACAAGTGAGGAAGACAATGTTCCTCTAGTAATACAAACATTAATGCGACCTCCACGAAAATCTGTAAAAGAGGTTACCTATATTTTTTCTGAGCTTTTGATATCAACAAAACAGACCAACTTATGAATTAGCATGGAACAGTGAGTGGGGTAATAAAGTGTTATGTTTGTGTAAAGTAGTGTTTAAATTGACCAACATAACAAGGAAAATCAAACGAGAAACTCAGATATTGGGATAATTGAATCTCGTATTGTACCCCCCCCCCTCCCCCCCGCCTCAAGATATATATATAGACTGATTTATAAGTTGTCAAACGAGAAGTAAAATGTTTCTTTTTCGTCTCAGTTTACCTTGATGTTTTTCTTCTTCCTTAAACTGTTTCCTCTAGGTTGACACTCCCTGTAGCCTATACTAATATATTAACCTGTCTTAATATCGTTTCCTCAGGTCACGTAGTTCTCTTCCCTCCTCTGGTGCTGGAGACCTCTGTTTATGTTGTTGTCCTCCTGGTGCTGGAGACCTCTGTTTATGTTGTTGTCCTCCTGGTGCTGGAGACCTCTGTTTATGTTGTTGTCCTCCTGGTGTTCGAGACTCTGTTTATGTTGTTGTCCTCCTGGTGCTGGAGACCTCTGTTTATGTTGTTGTCCTCCTGGTGTTGGAGACCTCTGTTTATGTTGTTGTCCTGGTGCTGGAGACCTCTGTTTATGTTGCTGTCCTCCTGCTGTTGGAGACCTCTGTTTATGTTGTTGTCCTCCTGGTGTTGGAGACCTCTGTTTATGTTGTTGTCCTCCTGGTGCTGGAGACCTCTGTTTATATTGTTGTCCTCCTGGTGCTGGAGACCTCTGTTTATGTTGTTGTCCTCCTGGTGCTGGAGACCTCTGTTTATGTTGCTGTCCTCCTGCTGTTGGAGACCTCTGTTTATGTTGTTGTCCTCCTGGTGTTGGAGACCTCTGTTTATGTTGTTGTCCTGGTGCTGGAGACCTCTGTATATGTTGCTGTCCTCCTGCTGTTGGAGACCTCTGTTTATGTTGTTGTCCTCCTGGTGTTGGAGACCTCTGTTTATGTTGTTGTCCTCCTGGTGCTGGAGACCTCTGTTTATATTGTTGTCCTCCTGGTGCTGGAGACCTCTGTTTATGTTGTTGTCCTCCTGGTGCTGGAGACCTCTGTTTATGTTGCTGTCCTCCTGCTGTTGGAGACCTCTGTTTATGTTGTTGTCCTCCTGGTGTTGGAGACCTCTGTTTATGTTGTTGTCCTCCTGGTGCTGGAGACCTCTGTTTATATTGTTGTCCTCCTGGTGCTGGAGACCTCTGTTTATGTTGTTGTCCTCCTGGTGCTGGAGACCTCTGTTTATGCTGTTGTCCTCCTGGTACTGGAGACCTCTGTTTATGTTGTTGTCCTCCTGGTGCTGGAGACCTCTGTTTATGTTGTTGTCCTCCTGGTGCTGGAGACCTCTGTTATGCTGTTGTCCTCCTGGTGCCGGAGACCTATGTTTATGTTGTTGTCCTCCTGGTGTTGGAGACCTCTGTTTATACTGTTGTCCTCCAGGTGCTGGAGACCTCTGTTTATGCTGTTGTCCTCCTGGTGCTGGAGATCTCTGTTTATGTTCTTGTCCTCCTGTTGCTGGAGACCTCTGTTTATGTCGTTGTCCTCCTGGTGCTGGAGGCCTCAGTTTATGTCGTTGTCCTCCTGGTGCTGGAGACCTCTGTTTATGTCGTTGTCCTCCTGGTGTTGGAGACCTCTGTTTATGTTGTTGTCCTCCTGGTGCTGGAGACCTCTGTTTATGTTGTTGTCCTCCTGGTGTTGGAGACCTCTGTTTATGTTGTTGTCCTCCTGGTGTTGGAGATCTTTGTTAATGTTGTTGTCCTCCTGGTACTGGAGACCTCTGTTTATGTTGTTGTCCTCCTGTTGCTGGAGACCTTTGTTTATGTTGTTGGCTTCCTGGTGTTGGAGACCTCTGTTTATGTTGTTGTCCTCCTGGTGCTGGAGGCCTCTGTTTATGTCGTTGTCCTCCTGGTGCTGGAGACCTCTGTTTATGTCGTTGTCCTCCTGGTGTTGGAGACCTCTGTTTATGTTGTTGTCCTCCTGGTGCTGGAGACCTCTGTTTATGTTGTTGTCCTCCTGGTGTTGGAGACCTCTGTTTATGTTGTTGTCCTCCTAGTGTTGGAGATCTTTGTTAATGTTGTTGTCCTCCTGGTACTGGAGACCTCTGTTTATGTTGTTGTCCTCCTGGTGTTGGAGACCTCTGCTTATGGTGTTGTCCTCCTGGTGCTGGAGACCTCTGTTTATGTCGTTGTCCTCCTGGTGCTGGAGACCTCTGTTTATGTCGTTGTCCTCCTGGTGTTGGAGACCTCTGTTAATGTTGTTGTCCTCCTGGTGTTGGAGACCTCTGTTTATGTTGTTGTCCTCCTGGTGTTGGAGATCTTTGTTTATGTTGTTGTCCTCCTGGTGTTGGAGATCTTTGTTAATGTTGTTGTCCTCCTGGTGCTGGAGACCTCTGTTTATGTTGTTGTCCTCCTGGTGTTGGGGGCCTCTGTTTATGTTGTTGTCCTCCTGGTGTTGGAGACCTCTGTTTATGTTGTTGTCCTCCTGGTGTTGGAGATCTTTGTTAATGTTGTTGTCCTCCTGGTGCTGGAGACCTCTGTTTATGTTGTTGTCCTCCTGGTGTTGGAGACCTCTGTTTATGGTGTTGTCCTCCTGGTGCTGGAGACCTCTGTTTATGTCGTTGTCCTCCTGGTGCTGGAGACCTCTGTTTATGTCGTTGTCCTCCTGGTGTTGGAGACCTCTGTTAATGATGTTGTCCTCCTGGTGTTGGAGACCTCTGTTTATGTTGTTGTCCTCCTGGTGTTGGAGATCTTTGTTTATGTTGTTGTCCTCCTGGTGTTGGAGATCTTTGTTAATGTTGTTGTCCTCCTGGTGCTGGAGACCTCTGTTTATGTTGTTGTCCTCCTGGTGTTGGGGGCCTCTGTTTATGTTGTTGTCCTCCTGGTGTTGGAGACCTCTGTTTATGTTGTTGTCCTCCTGGTGTTGGAGATCTTTGTTAATGTTGTTGTCCTCCTGGTGCTGGAGACCTCTGTTTATGTTGTTGTCCTCCTAGTGCTGGAGACCTCTGTTTGTGTTGTTGTCCTCCTGGTGCTGGAGACCTGTTTATGTTGTTGTCCTCCTGGTGCTGGAGACATCTGTTTATGTTGTTGTCCTCCTGGTGTTGGAGATCTTTGTTAATGTTGTTGTCCTCCTGGTGCTGGAGACCTCTGTTTATGTTGTTGTCCTCCTGTTGCTGGAGACCTTTGTTTATGTTGTTGGCTTCCTGGTGTTGGAGACCTCTGTTTATGTTGTTGTCCTCCTGGTGCTGGAGGCCTCTGTTTATGTCGTTGTCCTCCTGGTGCTGGAGACCTCTGTTTATGTCGTTGTCCTCCTGGTGTTGGAGACCTCTGTTTATGTTGTTGTCCTCCTGGTGCTGGAGACCTCTGTTTATGTTGTTGTCCTCCTGGTGTTGGAGACCTCTGTTTATGTTGTTGTCCTCCTAGTGTTGGAGATCTTTGTTAATGTTGTTGTCCTCCTGGTACTGGAGACCTCTGTTTATGTTGTTGTCCTCCTGGTGTTGGAGACCTCTGCTTATGGTGTTGTCCTCCTGGTGCTGGAGACCTCTGTTTATGTCGTTGTCCTCCTGGTGCTGGAGACCTCTGTTTATGTCGTTGTCCTCCTGGTGTTGGAGACCTCTGTTAATGTTGTTGTCCTCCTGGTGTTGGAGACCTCTGTTTATGTTGTTGTCCTCCTGGTGTTGGAGATCTTTGTTTATGTTGTTGTCCTCCTGGTGTTGGAGATCTTTGTTAATGTTGTTGTCCTCCTGGTGCTGGAGACCTCTGTTTATGTTGTTGTCCTCCTGGTGTTGGGGCCTCTGTTTATGTTGTTGTCCTCCTGGTGTTGGAGACCTCTGTTTATGTTGTTGTCCTCCTGGTGTTGGAGATCTTTGTTAATGTTGTTGTCCTCCTGGTGCTGGAGACCTCTGTTTATGTTGTTGTCCTCCTGGTGTTGGAGACCTCTGTTTATGGTGTTGTCCTCCTGGTGCTGGAGACCTCTGTTTATGTCGTTGTCCTCCTGGTGCTGGAGACCTCTGTTTATGTCGTTGTCCTCCTGGTGTTGGAGACCTCTGTTAATGATGTTGTCCTCCTGGTGTTGGAGACCTCTGTTTATGTTGTTGTCCTCCTGGTGTTGGAGATCTTTGTTTATGTTGTTGTCCTCCTGGTGTTGGAGATCTTTGTTAATGTTGTTGTCCTCCTGGTGCTGGAGACCTCTGTTTATGTTGTTGTCCTCCTGGTGTTGGGGGCCTCTGTTTATGTTGTTGTCCTCCTGGTGTTGGAGACCTCTGTTTATGTTGTTGTCCTCCTGGTGTTGGAGATCTTTGTTAATGTTGTTGTCCTCCTGGTGCTGGAGACCTCTGTTTATGTTGTTGTCCTCCTAGTGCTGGAGACCTCTGTTTGTGTTGTTGTCCTCCTGGTGCTGGAGACCTGTTTATGTTGTTGTCCTCCTGGTGCTGGAGACATCTGTTTATGTTGTTGTCCTCCTGGTGTTGGAGATCTTTGTTAATGTTGTTGTCCTCCTGGTGCTGGAGACCTCTGTTTATGTTGTTGTCCTCCTGTTGCTGGAGACCTTTGTTTATGTTGTTGTCTTCCTGGTGTTGGAGACCTCTGTTTATGTTGTTGTCCTCCTGGTGCTGGAGGCCTCTGTTTATGTCGTTGTCCTCCTGGTGCTGGAGACCTCTGTTTATGTCGTTGTCCTCCTGGTGTTGGAGACCTCTGTTTATGTTGTTGTCCTCCTGGTGCTGGAGACCTCTGTTTATGTTGTTGTCCTCCTGGTGTTGGAGACCTCTGTTTATGTTGTTGTCCTCCTAGTGTTGGAGATCTTTGTTAATGTTGTTGTCCTCCTGGTACTGGAGACCTCTGTTTATGTTGTTGTCCTCCTGGTGTTGGAGACCTCTGCTTATGGTGTTGTCCTCCTGGTGCTGGAGACCTCTGTTTATGTCGTTGTCCTCCTGGTGCTGGAGACCTCTGTTTATGTCGTTGTCCTCCTGGTGTTGGAGACCTCTGTTAATGTTGTTGTCCTCCTGGTGTTGGAGACCTCTGTTTATGTTGTTGTCCTCCTGGTGTTGGAGATCTTTGTTTATGTTGTTGTCCTCCTGGTGTTGGAGATCTTTGTTAATGTTGTTGTCCTCCTGGTGCTGGAGACCTCTGTTTATGTTGTTGTCCTCCTGGTGTTGGGGGCCTCTGTTTATGTTGTTGTCCTCCTGGTGTTGGAGACCTCTGTTTATGTTGTTGTCCTCCTGGTGTTGGAGATCTTTGTTAATGTTGTTGTCCTCCTGGTGCTGGAGACCTCTGTTTATGTTGTTGTCCTCCTGGTGTTGGAGACCTCTGTTTATGGTGTTGTCCTCCTGGTGCTGGAGACCTCTGTTTATGTTGTTGTTCTCCTGGTGTTGGAGACCTCTGTTTATGTCGTTGTCCTCCTGGTGCTGGAGACCTCTGTTTATGTTGTTGTCCTCCTGGTGCTGGAGACCTCTGTTTATGTCGTTGTCCTCCTGGTGCTGGAGACCTCTGTTTATGTTGTTGTCCTCCTAGTGCTGGAGACCTCTGTTTTGTCGTTGTCCTCCTGGTGCTGGAGACCTCTGTTTATGTTGTTGTCCTCCTGGTGCTGGAGACCTCTGTTTATGTTGTTGTCCTCCTGGTGCTGGAGACCTCTGTTTATGTTGTTGTCCTCCTGGTGTTGGAGACCTCTGTTTATGTTGTTGTCCTCCTGGTGCTGGAGACCTCTGTTTCTGTTGTTGTCCTCCTGGTGCTGGAGACCTCTGTTTATGTTGTTGTCCTCCTGGTGCTGGAGACCTCTGTTTATGTTGTTGTCCTCCTGGTGTTGGAGACCTCTGTTTATGTTGTTGTCCTCCTGGTGTTGGAGATCTTTGTTGATGTTGTTGTCCTCCTGGTGCTGGAGACCTCTGTTTATGTTGTTGTCCTCCTGGTGTTGGAGACCTCTGTTTATGTCGTTGTCCTCCTGGAGCTGGAGACCTCTGTTTATGTCGTTGTCCTCCTGGTGCTGGAGACCTCTGTTTATGTTGTTGTCCTCCTGGTGTTGGAGACCTCTGTTTATGTCGTTGTCCTCCTGGTGCCTAAGACCTCTGTTTATGTCGTTGTCCTCCTGGTGCTGGAGATCTCTGTTTATGTTGTTGTCCTCCTGGTGCTGGAGACCTGTTTATGTTGTTGTCCTCCTAGTGCTGGAGACCTCTGTTTATGTTGTTGTCCTCCTGGTGCTGGAGACCTCTGTTTATGTTGTTGTCCTCCTAGTGCTGGAGACCTCTGTTTATGTTGTTGTCCTCCTGGTGCTGGAGACCTCTGTTTATGTTGTTTTCCTCCTAGTGCTGGAGACCTCTGTTTATGTTGTTGTTCTCCTGGTGTTGGAGACCTCTGTTTATGTCGTTGTCCTCCTGGTGCTGGAGACCTCTGTTTATGTTGTTGTTCTCCTGGTGTTGGAGACCTCTGTTTATGTCGTTGTCCTCCTGGTGCTGGAGACCTCTGCTTATGTTGTTGTCCTCCTGATGCTGGAGACCTCTGTTTATGTTGTTGTCCTGCTGGTGCTGGAGACCTCTGTTTATGTTGTTGTCCTCCTGGTGTTGGGGGCCTCTGTTTATGTCGTTGTCCTCCTGGTGCTGGAGACCTCTGTTTATGTTGTTGTTCTCCTGGTGTTGAAGATCTTTGTTAATGTTGTTGTCCTCCTGGTGCTGGAGACCTCTGTTTATGTTGTTGTCCTCCTGGTGCAGGAGACCTCTGTTTATTTTGTTGTCCTCCTGGTGTTGGGGACCTCTGTTTATGTTGTTGTCCTCCTGGTGTTGGGGACCTCTGTTTATGTTGTTGTCCTCCTGGTGTTGAAGATCTTTGTTAATGTTGTTGTCTTCCTGGTGCTGGAGACCTCTGTTAATGTTGTTGTCCTCCTGGTGCTGGAGACCTCTGTTTATGGTGTTGTCCTCCTGGTGCTGGAGACCTCTGTTAATGTTGTTGTCCTCCTGGTGCTGGAGACCTCTGTTTATGTTGTTGTCCTCCTGGTGCTGGAGACCTCTGTTAATGTTGTTGTCCTCCTGGTGCTGGAGACCTGTGTTTATGTTGTTGTTCTCCTGGTACTGGAGACTTTTGCTTACATATTTGTTCTCCCACAGTTTGGTCAAATGTTCGTATAACTAACAGGTCTACTCTCCCGGTTCCTTCTCTTTACTTCCTTCACCCCTGCGCTTCTGAGGCTCATTATTGTGTAAATTTGGATATTTTTTCCTTGAGTTATCCACAAAGTTCACGGGCCATGTTTCTCTTTCGTCAGCCTTCTACAGTCTCAGCTAGATGTCTTGTGTGTGTGTGTGTGTGTGTGTGTGTGTGTGTGTGTGTGTGTGTGTGTGTGTGTGTGTGTGTGCTATTCATAAGACATTAAACAACAAAGAGGAAAATACACTGGGGTCGTGGAAAGTATCGAAGGAGGTGAAAGCAGGCCAACCTGGTGACTCTGTTGTTGTTGCTGCCACACAACAAGAGGCGGCAGCTGAGTCATGGCAGTGTATGGCATCTGTTTCTGCATGGACAATCAAGAATAAATGGTCGGATGCCTCGGAGCAACAGATAAACCAGCGATTCCCAACTGTCTCTGGGATTACGAAAAAGAGCACTTGTATTTTCTACAATTTGGAGTCACATGGCGCGGGTATGGTATAGTTAGGGACGTTCCTACCATATTGGTGGGGGAGTAGGGGGTGTATCTGGTGGGGTAGGAGGGGTATGATGGAGGCAGGCAGGTGTGTACCAAGTAGTACCTCCCTAGCAACTGACGTAAGATGAGAATGAGGTGGGTTAGGTGAACGACACCCCCACTCCCTCTGCCCGCTGGACCACTCTCTACTGCATCACTCTTCGGCTACACACCCCAACAAACTCCCCCTGACTGCCCCTCTCTTTATCAAACCACGGAATCGAATCAACAATAGGAAGACGCTTCAAGCTAGAGCACGTCATAGCAAATGTTGAGGATAGAAAGATCCTAAGTACTGGTTTATTCTGACGTCATGCAGAGATTGAATTCCAGGGATAGTTTGTAAGAGAGTTCAGTGCTCACTGTTGTCGTCAGTAACTTCCACGAAACCTGTTTTAGGTTTTTGCTGTCGCTGTCTTTTTCCTTCTTCGTCTTCTTCCTAGACTTTTGTCTCTTGAGATACTAACGCCATGACGTCACCAGAGAGTTATCCAAAGACTGGCGAACACCTACGGATGCTCCTGGTGTGTTTACATACACTTTAATACACAAGTATTATCAGATAGTAAACATGGATCTAACTCAAGTATTCTACCAAATTATCATATTCATCAAGATTCCATTCCACGTTGGTTTGTTGAAGCAGGAGTCAGTTTATACGGGTAAGGTCAGTAAGGGAACTATCTATTTGTAAGTCCATTATTTCGTTACTATATAAACTCAGCTATGAAGAACATTTAAGATAGTGTGGTAGATATTAGCCATCTCATTCAAGGTTGCAAGAGACGCAATACTGTACAAGTGTATATTCGTCCTTTTTAGAAAAATTGAGGACTGGACGCTTCAATATTTCCCCACAAAGGGTCATCCTAAGCTGGCCATTCACACTACTCGTCATTATTAATCTTTAATACGAAAAAAACAAAAACAATAGTAACACATATTAACTCCATTTTATTTTATTTCGCTCAACATTTTCTTTAATGAAATTTACTTTCTGGATACATTTTCTATTCATCTGTGTCTTCAGCTCTTCACAGATGTATAGCAGATATCCGAGGCATCACACGGTTATCTTAGTCTATCCCTCCACCTTTGTTTTCTTATCTTTCAGATTCGTGTTTGTGTATCACTATTGTTGATCCTGTCACTTTGTCTACCCATAAAAATAATAACAATAATAATAATAATAATAATAACATAGCAATATACATATATATATATATATATATATATATATATCATATATATATATATATATATATATATATATATATATATATATATATATATATATATATATATATATATATATATATATATATGCTGATAACCACCAGGAAAGAAGAAAACACGAAGTTCCCAAGCGCTTTCGTGTAATTCACATCTTCAGGGGTGAGTACAGACTAGATAGAGTAATGCAGAACAAGATGCATATATACAGAGGAGGGTGAGACCAGGTCCACAATGGTCAGGTAATGACCCTACTAATCTTTAAATGGCACACAACGGTTGGTGGTTGGGTCAGATGGGACAGTGACCCGCCCTCTCACCTGATCACAAATCTTCTTAATTACAAAGTTGTCCAGCTTGTACATACCGTTACTCAAATTCATGTTGAATGCTTCGGTATGTTTAATAAGACTAGATTCTATGATGTTCCTACTATCAATTGAATTACATGGTAATATTGAGGAGGCATTATCCCAGTCAATGCAATGCTTGTTATCCCTCAAATGAACAAACAGAGCAGTCTGGTTTAGATATGTTGATGATGTATTATGTCTCTGGCCATGTAATGAGGACCTAAAAGTTTTCCTACCACAACTTAACAACTTAGCCCCCTCGATCAAATTCACTGTGGAATTGGAGCAAGACTGTAAATTGCCATTCCTAGACTGTCTGATACACAGAATAGGTAACACTTTTAAGTTCAGTATTTATAGAAAACCAACCAATGTGTGTTCATACATTCATTATTATTCTGCCCACCATAATAAAGTCAAACAGTCAGTATTTACAACAATGTTTTTACGTGCCTTGAGAATTTGCAGTCCGGAATTCATCGATGAGGAATACAAATATATATATAATATTGGCTCAAACCTTAAATACCCTAGATCTTTCATAGATAAATGCTTAAACATTACTAATAAAACTTTTTATAGAACTGATCCCAAGCCCACCCATGACCATAAGAATATCTTAATATTACCATTTCACAAAAATTTCTCACACATTCCGGCACAGCTAAAATCTTGGAACGTCAATGTGGCATTTAAAAACTCATGCACTGTTAAACAAATGTTAATCAAGAACTCCCCCAACAACACAATTGGTTGCATTTATAAAGTTCCTTGCAAGGAATGTAATATGTTTTACTTAGGCCAGACAGGTAAAGATCTTGTAACTAGAATTAAACAACACAAATACAGTGTCAGGACAGGCCAGGAATCCAATGCTCTGTTTGTTCATTTGAGGGATAACAAGCATTGCATTGACTGGGATAATGCCTCCTCAATATTACCATGTAATTCAATTGATAGTAGGAACATCATAGAATCTAGTCTTATTAAACATACCGAAGCATTCAACATGAATTTGAGTAACGGTATGTACAAGCTGGACAACTTTGTAATTAAGAAGATTTGTGATCAGGTGAGAGGGCGGGTCACTGTCCCATCTGACCCAACCACCAACCGTTGTGTGCCATTTAAAGATTAGTAGGGTCATTACCTGACCATTGTGGACCTGGTCTCACCCTCCTCTGTATATATTCATCTTGTTCTGCATTACTCTATCTAGTCTGTACTCACCCCTGAAGATGTGAATTACACGAAAGCGCTTGGGAACTTCGTGTTTTCTTCTTTCCTGGTGGTTATCAGCATATACCTAGATCACGCGCACCTACAGTGATTTACTTGCATATATATATATATATATATATATATATATATATATATATATATATATATATATATATATATATATATATATTTATATATATATATATATATATATATATATATATATATATATATATATATATATATATAAAACAAAGAAGTATGTCTGTGTGTTTGTGTGTGTGTCCGCACGAGAATCTCGGAAACTACTTTACCGATCTGTAGTGATGATGGATGGTGTTATATGTAGTGATGATGGATGGTGTTATATGTAGTGATGATGGATGGTGTTATATGTAGTGATGGTGGATGGTGTTATATGTAGTGATGATGGATGTTGTTATATGTAGTGATGATGGATGGTGTTATATGTAGTGATGGTGGATGTTGTTATATGTAGTGATGATGGATGGTGTTATATGTAGTGATGATCTATATATCTATATATAAAACAAAGAAGTCTGTCTGTCTGTTTTTCACCTTTCTCCGGGATTAAACCCGGGTCTGCTTGCTGGCGAGGCGAGCATGCTTACCATTGCACCCCAGGTCGCCAATGAGAACTACACCATTTGACAAAGCTGAAAGAGAAACTTCGACCGAACATAATTGACAACTGTATATAGCAGAATTTCCTGATCCAGAAGAAGATCCAGTTCTTTATGATATTATCAAGAAGCAAATGATTCATGGGCCATGTGGACCATTCAACAGACACTCTCCATGCATGAAAGATGGACGTTGCACCAAAAAATTCCCAAAAGACCTGATAAAGGATAATCAGAGTGGAGAAGATAGCTATCCTCAGTACAGGAGAAGAGCGCCAGGCGATGGGGGTTTTACAGCAGTGTTGCGACCTGGAACAGACAGTGAAATAACAGTAGACAACAAATGGGTGGTCCCCTGCAATCCTCTTTTGAGTAAAGCATTCAATGCGTGCATCAATGTGGAGTTCTGCAATTAAGTCAAGTCCATCAAGTATGTCTGCAAATACATCAACAAAGGCTCTGACCAAGTGATCTTTGCATTGGAAAAGGGTGGAAATCAGGATGAGGTGACACAGTTTCTGCAGGGCCGTTATATATGCAGCAACGAAGCCCTATGGAGAATTTTCAATTTTCCCAAACACGAACGATGTCCAACAGTAGTTCATCTGGCTGTTCACCTGAAAAGTGGACAAAGAGTATACTTCACAGAAGAGTCCCTCCAAAATCAAGTGGCAAATCCTGCTGATACGACCCTCACTGCTTTTTCAAGCTTTCGTAGGAAGATGAGTTTGCTCAAATACTCCTGTATGTTGACGTACCCAAGTTCTACATATGGCAGGCTTCAATGAAAAAGTTCCAGAGAAGAGCTCAAGGATCCAATGTTGAAAGATATCCAGGGATAAAGTCAGGCAATGCTGTGGGACGTGTCTACACGGTTCACCCCAGCAACTTTGAATGCTATTGTTTGAGACTACTTTTGCACCACATCCGTGACCCAACATCATATGCAACACTGACAGTGAATGGACAAGTCTGCAGAAACTACCAGGAAGCGGGAAATCTCCTTGGCCTACTGGAAGATGATGGTCACTGGAATGACACACTAGAAGAGGCAGCAGCTACTCAATCGCCAATGAGAATGAGGAACCTGTTGGCCATCATGATTGCTACATGTGGACTTTCCAACCCAAGCCAGCTCTGGAAAAACCACCAAGAAAGTCTTTCAGAGGATCTGCTTCATCAAGCAAGAAGAGAACATCCTGGTCAAGAGATTGAGTTCATGGATGACATGTTCAACAGGGCTCTGATCATGCTGGAAGACAAAGTGATGGAGCAATGCGGAAAAAAACATGACTGATTTTGGATTGTCTTCCCGAAACCGAGAAGAACCAGTAGCTGCAACCAGGGAGTTGCTCAGAGAGAGAGACTACTCAGTTGAAGTTCTGGTGAATTTTCTTGAAGAAAATTAGCCTCACCTGGTGCCTGATCAAGCAAATGCTTATGAACAGATCTTGCAAGCGATACAAGCGGAGCAGGGAAGTATGATCTTTCTCGATGCACCTGGCGGGACAGGAAAAACATTCCTGATCAACCTTCTGTTGGCCAAAGTACGTCATCAGGCGAAAATTGCTCTTGCTGTGGCATCCTCAGGCATCGTTGCAACACTACTAGAAGGAGGACGTACTGCACACTCAACTTTTAAACTGCCTCTCAACCTCGCCACAATGAGAATCCAGTGTGCAACATCAAAAAAGGATCGGCAAAGGCAAAACTCTTAGAAAAATGCAGCCTCATAGTCTGGGATGAATGCACAAGTTAGCGTTTGAAGCATTGGACAGGACCTTGCAAGACATACGAGAAAATGACCAATTCATGGGTGGCATTACAATGGTCATGGCTGGAGACTTTCGCCAGACCCTACCTGTCTTTCCTCGAAGCACTCCAGCTGATGAACTGAATGCGTGCCTCAAGGCATCATACCTTTGGAGAAGTGTTCAAACACTCACCCTATCCACAAACATGAGAGTACATCTACAAAGAGATGAGGATGCTAGATGGTTTGCAAACCTTCTACTACAGATTGGGAATGGAACTTTCCCTGTTGATTCAGAAGGACAAATAATCATTCCTCAAGGCTGTGGAAATGTTGTAAAGTCCTCAACTGAGCTCACTAACATGGTCTACCCAAACATTATCCACCACTACAAGGATCACAAGTGGCTGCGTGAACGCGCAATTCTGGCACCAAAGAATGAAACAGTGGCTGAAATCAACATGACTCTACTCAAACAGCTTCCAGGCAGTAAGACCTCATTCAAATCTGTTGATACAGTAATCGACCAGGACCAAGCAGTCCAGTACCCGGCAGAATTCCTTAATTCTTTGAAGCCCGCTGGAATGCCTCCTCACCACCTCACTCTCAAGATTGGAGCTCCTATAATGCTCTTAAGAAATCTTGAACCACCAATCCTCTGCAATGGCACAAGACTGGTGGTGAAGAACATGATGCCACATGTACTGAAAGCTACAATACTGACAGGAAAAGCTAAAGGAGAGGACGTT
Organism: Homarus gammarus; assembly: GCA_958450375.1. NCBI lineage: Eukaryota > Metazoa > Arthropoda > Malacostraca > Decapoda > Nephropidae > Homarus > Homarus gammarus. Next base: position 32,062 of record CAUDMG010001797.1, on the reverse strand, counting down.
TTCATACCAAGGATACCTCTCATCACCACTGACCTGCCATTTGAGTTCAAGCGACTTCAGTTCCAGGTTAAAGTGAGCTTTGCTATGACCATCTACAAAAGCCAGGGACAGTCCCTAAAGATGGTTGGCCTAAACCTGGTGTTTCCTTGCTTCTCTCATGGACAGTTCCAGAGCGCACCCAACCTTCATAGCGAGTGGACGTACTACACGTCGCTCCCTGCTCAGTTCAAATTGCTGACCGTTACGACTGTCGGCCTTGTTTTTCAAGTTGGGTTCGCTCTGGCTGCTTTATCTTGTAGCTATACATGGATATTATTATTCTTGTACAATGCTCTTCTTCCCTATCCTATCCTTTCGCCTACAGCCCCTGTTGTTTGGTAACGACGCGAACCCTGCAGGCAGAGCCACAAGGGGAGCCCTCAGAGGGCTGCTGAGTCGAGACAGTAAGGGTGGCAACATTTTCTGTTAGGGATTCGGCAGTGCTTCATAACCTGTCACTGTTGGGTGTTAGGGCTTGGCTAGGCTCCCGTTAGGGGATTGTCTGTTCATCCTACCCCTAGACCCGTCTTTACTCGCCCAGCAAGAGGACAGAAGGAGCGGCATCCATGGGGTTTCGCTGAGGTGGACAGATTAGGTAGGATTTTCATGTATGTTACTGACCATGGCCAAAGTGAGAGTGAAGATCTCCGGAACCCCGACCCAGGGGTCTCGGATAGGGCTAAAAAAGCTATTGAGCGACCTAAGGGTGAGAATAAATAGACTTGTGGATCTGAGAGATGGTTACATCATCCTCACAGAAACAGATGAAGATGCTGATAAACTACTTAAGTCTAGTGCAATGGACAAAATGAAAACTAACGGTTACGAGGTCATTGTTCCACGGGAATACGGCGCCAAGCTCACCCTTGTATGTAAGAAGTTAGACAAGGATGTAGTGGAAAATAACGCAGAATAAGGAAGATATGAAATAGAAAAGCAGAACAATGTCAAGGTTGTGGAGGTGTATCCTATGTATGCCCATAATATAATCAAGGTTCGCTTTGCAGACACAACGGATGCAAAAAGAATGAAGAAGGGGCTCTGTGCATATGGCACTTCCATCTCATCACACCAAATAGAATATGAAAAGTATACGCCCATCCAACAATGTATGAAGTGCTATAGATACAATGACCACATGACCAAGAACTGCCCCATGCAAGGGGTCTTATGCTCTGAGTGTTCATCTGATCAGCACTTCTACAAAGACTGCCGTAGCACCATAAAAAAGTGTGTCGTCTGCGAGGGTGGCCACAGGACCTTCTCTGCCACCTACCTGGTCAGGAAACAGGTAACTCAAGAAACAGAGAAGAAACTGACCGATATAACCAAACAAAAAGAAACCAGGGAAATTTCTAACACCATAGAAAGGACCACTCAGTCGACGATCATGGCTTACAGCCAAACCCTAAAAGACGCTCTGAAAGAAACTCAAGCAGATTTCCAAAAGCTCAAAAATGTCAGTGAGACCCTGGAAGCCCTGCAATCAGAGATAAGAACCATCAAGGACTCAATGAAACAGGCAGTTCCTGAGTCACTGGGCGCCATGAGGGACGCAGTGGCCGAGAACATCAGGAGCGTCTCCTCTCCACAGCTGGACGAGTCCAAAGCCACCACTATATACCTGTCTTACCTGCATGCCCATCACATGAACATGGTTCATCCAGGTTCATTCTCGAAACACCTCAACGAGACACTAACCAGGAACAACATTTCATCTGTTGAAATAAGCGACAAAGTCCCTTCAAAAGAAATCCTTAAGGCAGTAAAGCACTCAAGGACTTATCGACGACCTCAACCCACGCCAGAAATACACCATGACCTCCCTGATTCAGGCAAAAGTCAGTATAACCGTAGCCCCAGCGTGGCCAGTCAGTCCTCCTGGGATCACAGCTCCAACGACACAGTAAATGTCAGTGACCCATATCCATGTACTCCCAGCGACGACAACGATAATCGGACTGCAACCACAGTCAATGGTTGCGACCAGATGATGGCGACTCACTCCACAGAGGAACAAGACCCTCGAGCTGCAGCGTCAGTTGATTACTTCGACACGCAGGCCCAGGACCTGAACACCTTCCTGTACACGGGTGACGAGAAGTTCGAGGGCCCGCCATTAACTGACAAGCAGATGTCCGAAGGTTCTGCTAAGAAGTTCCGTCCCCTTAGAAATGGCAGAAGCCGAGCAAACACTCCAAGCGACGCCCCAAGCTACATTCTTCAAAATGGCAGTCGTTAGCAGGGTGAAAATTGTCCAACATAATGTCCTACACTGGTCCCTTAATAGACGTAACGAACTGTCTAACTTAAACTATCAATTAGACCCAGACATCATTCTGTTAAACAGCACTGGCATAAAGGACGAAAGTATGCCGAAATTTTTGGCTACACTGTATACCAGAGGAACATGACGGGTGAGCTGAACGATGGTGTCGCTGTGGCCATCAGGTCACGGCTGGGTCACAGAGTGTTGCCAGACTTCGAGGATTCAGTTCTGGGAGTGCAGGTGGAGACAACTAGGGGACCTGTTATCATATGCACAATGTACCTACCTCCCAGACGTCCTTACTTACTCGAACAAGACCTCAGCCAGTTGCTACGCCACAGACAACCAACCTACATCATCGGGGACTTAAATGCGCGCCACGCCATACTAGGACACGGTAATGAGAACAACGTCGGTGTGGCGCTGTATGACAACATCAGAAGGGGAAAACTGCAACACCTCGGGCCAGATTTCCCGACATTGATCAGACGTGCCAGTGTCACAACACCCGACATAATCCTCTATAACAACGAGGCCGTCCTGAACAGGCACGTTACCGCCGGAACCATCAGTACCAGCGATCACCTGCCAGTCGTCGTGACGCTCTCATCCAATCCCATTATGATCCCCGCCAACATCAAGTCAAACCTCAAACGGGCAGACTGGGACTCCTTCAAGGAGTCTCTCAGTCTCAAGCAGGGGAGGAACCTGGAAGAAGCCAGCCCCAATGGCATCGACGACGCGGTCGAACAATGGTATAAGGATGTGAAGACGGAGATGGACAACAACATCCCGACGACCACTCACAGGACCATTCCCCATCCTCACACTAGTCACCAGCTGAGGCAGCTCAGTGTCCAGTACGATTACGCTAGACAGCTAGCCAGTGTCCGTGGGTGGATGCAAGAGCTGAGAGACCGGTACCGAGAGCTACAGACGGACATCCAGCACGAGAGCAAACGTCTACATGAACAAAAGTGGGCCACCTTGGTGTGAGAGGCAGCCAACAATTACCGCGATTCTGCTGCCTTCTGGAAAGGGATCAAGAGACTGATGGGTCAAATTCAAATTCAAATTCAAATTCAAACAATTATTGACAATTACATCAAAAGGAGCTGGTTAGCATGCTAACTAGACCGCCCAAAACTAGTCTTAACAAGAGCTCTAACATTCTACTAATCATAAATTAGATTTGTATACAACAAATATATATGCATAAAATCTACAATCTTATGTTAAACTTACAGAATTTTTTCAGAATATTCTTAACCATATTTTTGTTTATTAAATAACAACCCATTTCTGTAATATCAGTAATACCATCACCCCTAAATTCTGGTAAACAGCTACATTCCATAATGTAATGATATAATGTATGAGACTTTACATAGCCACACAGTTTAAAAGGAATGCTATCAGTTCCTTCAATATATTGCCAAAAACATTTGTATCCAAAGCGTAGTCTCATCACAAATGTATTGTAATTAACCGAAGTCTTACCATAAGTAGAACTTGTAGAATTCAAAACTCGAACATAATGTTTCAAACTACTACTGCAGTTGTTCAAAATTTTCCGAATATTGTCCATTTCCCATTGCTGTCGGATTTTTACCATTCAAGGTTTTATTCTTCTAATACCCAAAATACAATCATATTCTACAATTTCTTTGCCACACCCTTGCTTAGCCAAATCATCAGCAACCTCATTCATATAAATACCACAATGGGATGGAATCCACATAAAACTAACATCATATCCAAGTGATTTTATGTCCTGAATACACTTCTTACATTTCAAAACTAAATCATCATCAAGAGGCACTTTAGAATTTAGAGCAAATAGAGCACTTTGACTGTCAACAAACCCAAAAACTGTCTTTTCCTCACAAAGGCATTCTTAAGTCCCACATATATAGCATAAAGTTCAGCAGTGGTGCTGGAACTTCTATCCCCAATTCTCTTGGATATTCTTTCTTCAAAACTAATACCATATTAAAAAAATTCCCGAATAACAATGCCACATCCGGCCCGATTCCCATTAACAGAACCATCACAGTACATATGAATAACATTTTCCTTATGGTACTCAGATATTTTCTCAAGGAATATTTGCCGTATCTCAAAAGGATTACATTCTTTTTTTTTAAACTCTAGCTTATCCATTCTCACAGATACACTCTTCATGAACCAAGGATTCAAATAAACTTTGTTTGGTAAAGGCACACACAAATCTACAATATTATATTCACATAACATCTGACAAAGTTTTTTAGTATAAATATTCATCTTAAAATTACTAGTAATTGCATTAGTAAATTTATCAACAGCAGACTTCAGATACCCATCACCACGCCTAATAAGCCTTAGAGTAGAAATGACAGTCAACTCCCTAATTCTGTGTATTATGCTCGGGACATTTAGCTCCATCCTCATAATCTCTATTCTTGTCGTCCTTGGACAACCAAGCACAATCCTCATTGCTTCATTCTGAATAAGCTCTAATGGCCTAAGATCTTTTCCTGAGTAAGAAGCTAGAACTGGAGCTGAATAATCAATGATACTCAGAACTGTACTTAAGTACATAGATCTTAAAACTGGTATACCAACACCATTTGCTCTATTTGACAAAATTTTCAGAGGTTTTAGCCTCGCTGTACATATATTTTTGACATAAGTAATTTGATCCTTAACATTATTATTTATACCCACAAACATTCCCAGATATTTGTAACTGGATACTTTTTGCAATTTTATTCCATTTAGCCAAAATTCTTTTCCATTCACTGCCCTTGACTGAAATTTGGTTTTATTATCATTAATGACCAGTCCCAAGGAGAGACAAAGATACTGCAGCTGATCAATGACCCGAGACATATCTTCCTCATTCTTACATTGGATCAGAATGTCATCAGCATAAATGATTACTTGGGACTCGCCCTGGAATTTGTAACTTGCTATTCTGTCCATAAGAATATTAAAAAGCATAGGGCTAAGAACGCCACCTTGTGAGGTACCCAATCCTAGACTTTTTTCTTCCGATTCATGACCTTGAAACCACACACTCGCTATTCTGTTAGTTAAGTAATCTGTAATCCACTTCAATAATTTTCCTTTTATACCTTTATTTACAAGACTTTCTAAGATCACTTCCTTATTTGCCTTATCAAAGGCACTTTTAGGGTCTACAAACATTCTACAGTTGACATTAGCATTACTAAGACATTTAATGACACAATTTGTAGTGCTTTTACCCTTTAAAAATCTAAACAAATTACTAGACAAGAGACCATCAATTTTATACAATAATCTATTTAATACCATTCGCTCCATCATTTAAGATAGACAAGATGTTAAGGATATGGGTCTATAATCATTATCACCCTTAGGCACAGCAACATTGAGTGCCATTTTCCATCTTACTTGCAGTCTTCCATTTTCATATTTCAAATTAAAGAGATCTAGAATTGGGTTGTCCTCCACACTTATAAGATAATTGATAACATCATAAGCTAGACCATCCCTGCCAGGAGCACTAGACTTCCCTTTCTTTACAGCATTCAGAATTTCATCCTTAGTAAAAGGAGCACAGGTTTCCTCACTTACAGTACTTTGGATATTCACCAACCTTCGCCTCATAGATCTTGAATTCCTCAAGCAAATCTGAACATTACTTGGGAGACACTCATAATTAGACGCATACGCCCACTTATTCATTAGTTCATTAGCTTTGGCGTTTGGATTGGGATGAACATTAAATTTCTTCTTGACTCCTCTTACCCTATTCACACCATCCCAAACCTGATTCAAAGATTTTGATTGAGCAATCTCTCTCAAAATTCTCCACTCCAGTACATGCTTCTGGCTTTCTCATTTATCTCTGTTGTACACTCTGCCACTTCAATCAGAGTTTCCCGTGTTTTTTCATTGCTTGGATCTTCACTCCACTTACTATGACATATCCTCAGTAACTTATTCCACCCCTTTACAATCTTATCATTATAATACCTAGGCTTAGGTTTTGTGGTATTTCCATACTGTTTCCTTGGCTTATTCAAAATTGAATCAATCACACCTAACAAATCATCATAAAATATGTTTTCATCTTTAATTCCAAGCTTTTTCAGAACCATTCCATTGTGATTTTAAGAACCTCTACTGCCAAGATTGATGTGCCTAGCATACAAATCACCAATTAGTAAACAATCATCAGCAAAAATAATGTCCGGCAGATCATCAACTGTCAATGAATCAGCATGCACATAAGCATTAATAATGAACAGTGTAGCATCTTGAAGCGTAATACTAACACACAAATACTCGGTACCGTTTACTTTTAGAGCGGAATGAAATGATGCTGGAATATCATCTTTGATATAAGTCGTCAAACCTCTACAATTTACAGTCAAATCAGCTGGTAATTCAAAACTTTGATAACCTCTTAGTTGCAAAGATATTTCGTTTGTCCTAACCTCTTGCAAAGCTATGACATCAATACTACTGGAATGAACATATGCATGAAGATCAGTTTACCTTTTTTTCAAACTATTAACTTTCCAGGAAATTAAGCTGACATTATGATACATTAGAATAAATTTACCCCCTCATATTCTTCACCGAAATAAGAACATTCTTTTTGACGTCGTCCCTTGGATTTTCCATAAATTCCAAAACAGAGTCAAGAATGTTAGTCAGGTCAACAAGCACTCCCTTGTTTACTACATTCTCTTTAGAAACCGAACCAACTGTATTTCCTAGCTGACTATGATTACTATTTTGCTCTAGATTGCTATCCACAATATTTGATTCCATCTCTACTAATGTTTCATTTTCTTTTGAACTATCTTTATTAACAAGAGCAACATCACTGTATGGCAAAAGATTCACAAAGGATTTCTTGATATCCAATACTGCTTGTTTGAGGTCATCAATCTCCTTACCAAGTTCTTCTAGAATGTTAGGGGCTGTAAGGTTATTGCCCCCGTTACCTATGTCCTTCTGTGCTGCTGCATTTCGTATTTCCATACGCTTTTCCAACACATTTACAGCACTCGGTGTCCCTGCAACATCGCTCCCTACAGTGTCACCTTTATCCTCTTGATTAGTGGACTGAACTCGTGATTGCAATTGCTGAACTTTCGGTATTTTAGGACACACCCACGAGCTGGCATTGTGAGACCCCCACAATTACAGCATTTTGGTGTAATTTTCTCCTTTGCCTTAATTTTATCTCCACATACCTTAGATTCATGCATTTTTCCACAGAATCTACACCGAAAATCATCATGGCATTTCCATGCCATGTGCCCCCACTTGCAACACTTACAGCATATAACTGGAGATTCGTTGTAGACAGCAACCAGTTTATATCCCAAACATCTTACAAAGACCTCTGGCGCTGGACCTTTGATTAGCGCAATTAGCTGCGGCTTTGGTACTAGTTCTCCAACAATTATAATTATACGTCTCTTGGGCCCTCCCCCCCCCCCCAAAAAAAAAAATCTATCGTCAGCCAACACATCCTCGGGGTCAAGGTAAACAGGATAATCAAAAAGAATGATCTTCGTACATTTCCCAATGGACTCCACAGGCTTTTCCATCACTACATTCTCAAAACCTTCTGTAGTTAGATCTCTAACTGCTTCCTCATCCTTCACAGTAATATAAATAATATGTTTACCTTCTTTAAAGAGCACTTGATACCCTTGATGGCGCTTAGCGAGTCTAACTGATCACTTTACCTTATCATGAAAATCCATGCCATTATTCTTGGGGAAGTAAAGGCATGGCCTCCTTGATGAGTTGCTGCCATCTAAACCATCAATGGGGCTTACACTCCTTGTACTGATCATGGTTGAAGAATGACTCACACCATCAATTTTCTTTCGCTTATCCATGAAGTGAGAAGTATTGTCTTTACTGCTTGTACTATCTCTGTTCCTCCTTTTATTCTTCTTTTTGCCATTAACAACCTTAAACGGCTCCCGTTCTTCACATTCACTGCTGCTGGACAGCTCCAAATCCGAAAACAGTCCTCCTTCAGTACCCTGGGCTACATTGCTGTATCTACCACCCAATTCCGTCACTTTAGTAAGCGACCTGCTCGTTGCTGCTCACCCGTCAGCCATGACAGTACGTGGCCAGTCAGGGAAGTGTAGGAGAGCGACCACCACGTCCGACCAGAACGGCCAGCGTTCAGGGAATGGGCGACTTATGGGTTCCACCTCTAGCACGGTCCCTTACCTGCTCGACCAAAACAACGTAAAAATATTCGAGGAGGCAAACCAAGAACAACTACATAGGCGATATTTACGGAAGATCTTTACCATTAGTGAACAGGAGAACGAGGGCTTTGACAGGGAGTTTGAGGAGGACATTTTAGGTCAGTTGCCGGACCATCAACACCTGCTCCAGCGGCTCCCACGGACTGACTTTACTAGACTGGTGGACGGAAGCTACCTAATGGAGCGCATAGTTCCTGTAGATGTGTCAGCCGTCATAAAAGGGTTTAAAAAAAATCACCTGGGCAAAGTCACATTAACAAGAAGATCCTGGCTCAACTCCCCGACAACATGACAGAGAGGCTTGCTCATATGTGCAACGCCTACCTCGCCTCTGGATACTTCCCTAAGATGTTCAAAATTGTCGTTATTCGCCTCATAACAAAAGCAGGGAAGCCTACAAACAAAGTCGAAAACTTTCGACCAATATCGCTGCAAGAGGTACCTGCCAGATGTATCTGGAGGACGAAGACGTGCATTATCCCCACCAGTTCGGCTTCCGCCAGTACCGAGGCACGTCCACGGCCTTGGCTCAGGCCTACGAGCAGATCGCCAATGCCGTGACTAGCCGCCTGCAGTGCAACATAGTACTGAGGGACGTCAGCAAGACGTTTGACAAAGTTTGGCATGCGGGGCTGCAGTATAAGGTCACACAACTGGGGCTACCCGAAAATCTGACGCGCCTGCTGTGCAACTTCATTACGGACCGCGGAGCCAAAATCAAGATGCAAGAACATTTTGGAGAAGAATTCTCACTATCGAGTGGCGTGCCTCAGGGCTCTTGTCTCTCACCAACCCCTTACACGCTCTACACGGCTGACCTGCCAATCCCCAATCGTCGGCAGCGAGTACGTCATGTATGTCGACGGTGTAACACAGATCGTCACCTGCCCAGGAAGGTCCACGGCAAGGATGGCGCGACTCATTGCTCGGGCAATAGAGGAGATCTCGGAGTATGAAAATAAATGGAAAATAAAAACAAACAAATCGAAATTCGAGGTCATACCCATAGCCAAATTCAAGCCGGCGCCATTGATGATCGACGACGAAGAGATTGACTACTCTAAACAAGGCAGGTTGCTCGGCCTCATCATCTCTCGGACGGGCATCATTCCCCACGTGAAGGACAGACTAAATAAAGCCAAAGTCGCCGCAGCCAAAATAAAACGCTTTAAATTGATGCCTGAGAAGATACAAGTTCACCTATACAAGACGCTGGTGAGGCCTGTGTTGGAGTACCCACATCTACCACTCGTCACACTCGGGAAGACTAGACTACAACATCTACAGAGCTTCCAAAACAAGTGTTTGAGGTCAGCCAGTGGCCAGCGCCACCCTACCAGGAGACAGTGGAAACCATCCACCAAAGAAATAAAACAGAGGCCCTCAACGTCAGGTTCCATCGCCTAGGGAAGAAGGTTTGGGACAAGCTCCTGGACGACCCTCACAGCCCAGATCACCTACGCGGGGAAGACATCAACGGAGTGCGACCCTACGCCTGATGGCACTGGAGTCTGCCCGCACTACAACAACCCAACCCGTGACCCATCTATGTCCGCCACAGTGATCCACCTTAGATTAAAACTTAGATGATATAAATTCACACTTAACAAATCACAATCCAGTGAGTCCATAACGCAATGCAGTATAAGATTTTAATAAACTAGGAATTGTAAAATCAATCTAGTCATTGTCTACTAAAATAACCATTGTGTAACCTCATCCTAAATCCTAGGTTAGCTTAGTTAGCCAACAAACTCTGTAATATGTAAAACAAGGGGTGTCGTCCCCCTCTGTTTAACTCATTAAACTTCTTTTCCAACCTTTCCCCCACTACTATATGTTGTGACTTCTCTATCCCTCAAGTCTGCCTGTGCCTTGAGCCCCAACATGCCTTCCATCCATTCCCCACCTTAACCTAAAAAAAAAAAAAAAAAAAAAAAGTGGACAGTTCTATGTTGGATGCTCCAGAGTGGGAACTGGCAAATATCTGCACATACTTGCTGCTAATGCCAAACCAAAAATGTGGTCTACCCTAATGCACTACAGTGTGACAATGTGGAGCCTCCCGGTAGGTGGCGTCCTACCGTGGCCTAGCGAAAGAGCCGCCCAGAGGGCGGCGATTCCGCTAGTAATACTACTACTACTACTTTTTTTTTTTTTTTTTTTTTACGTGGCCTCCAGCCTCCCCCAATAGCCACACCTTCGCCACCATTTATTTACCTTGATATTAAATATCCTAATACATAAGAAGCTATCCTACCTGTGTTAAATTAGTTGAGCAGCAGATCTAAGCGGCATTCAGTGACTGTAGCCTCATAGTCAATATCTGCAGCAGTTGTCGGAGTAGGGGCAGAAGCTCTCGTTCCCCTGAGGCAGAGCAAAGCCGACCGAAGGAGAGAGAAGGACAGTCGACATCTCATCCAGGCTGTAACATAACTTCTGGGCTGCTGCTTCTGTTCGGAGATCAGCTCCGCGAGTCTGGCGTAGAAACATCTTGCACTTGGGCCCATCCCACCAGAGGTTGTGAACACTAGAGGAGTGAAGCTGCCTTGATCAACATTTTGAATTCTCTCCCCATACGCCCTTCTCTTGTCGTTCTCGTTCCTCCTATGTGCAGCATCGAGAGCTAGGTTACGGTGACAAACGGCCGTGGGATCAAAAATCCTGATGTTGAAGAAAGCTCGCTGTCCCCGCGTCCAGAATCCTCGAGCACTGACGTCCACACGGGCTTCGTTAGATGTGTTTGAAGTCCTGTGTTGGAAGATCTCGCCATCCAGTGGAAGGAGGGTCGGTTCTACCATAACGTCCCGGCAGATTTCCTTCAACATATTTGCTGTGAGATCCCTTACCTCGTCATTCCTCATGCATATGACGCCCCCCCTTCTTGCAGACCATGGCGTGATCGCCATCAGAGGAAGAGCCACACACGCATTGGGAGGGCAAACCATCTACTGGCCAACCGTACCTTAGAGCAATGGCATCTGTAAATTCTTGTTTGTTAAGGCTGAAACCATTTGCCCTTATCTACTACTACTACTACTACTACTACTACTACTACTTGTTTTTTTAACGTGGCCTCCAGCCTCCCCCAATAGCCACACCTTCGCCACCATTTAATTACCTTAATATTAAATATCCTATTACATAAGAAGCTATCCTATCTGTGTTAAATTAGTTGAGCAGCAGATCTATGCGGCATTCAGTGACAGTAGCCTCATGGTCAATATCTGCAGCACTTGTCGGAGTTGGGGCAGAAGCTCTCGTTCCCCTGAGGCAAAGCAAAGCCGACCGAAGGAGAGAGAAAGACAGTCGACATCTCATCAAGGCTGTAACATAACTTCTGGGCTGCTGCTTCTGTTCGGAGATCAACTCTGCGAGTCTGGCGTAGAAACAGCTTGCACTTGGTCCCATCCCACCAGAGGTTGTGAACACTATAGGAGTGAAGCTGCCTTGATCAACGTTTTGAATTCTCTCCCCATATGCCCTTCTCTTGTCGTTCTCGTTCCTCCTATGTGCAGCATCGAGAGCTAGGTTACGGTGACATGCGGCCATGGGATCAAAAATCCTGATGTCGAAGAAAGCTCGCTGTCCTCGCGTCCAGAATCCTCGAGCACTGACGTCCACACAGGCTTCGTTAGATGTGTTTGAAGTCCTGTGTTGTAAGATCTCACCATCCAATGGAAGGAGGGTCGGCTCTACCATGACGTCCCGGCAGATTTCCTTCAACATATTTGCTGTGAGATCCCTTACCTTGTCATGCCTAATACATATGAAGCCCCCCTTCTTGCACACCATGGCGTGATCGCCGTCATTGGAAGAGCCACACACGCATTGGGAGGGCAAACCTTCTACTGGCCGATCGTACCTTAGAGCAATGGCATCTGTAAATTCTTGTTTATTAAGACTGAAACCATTTGCCCTTATCGGTAACGTAGTTAACCAGTTCGAGGCGCCCACCTCCTGCGCTATAGCTACTACTACTACTACTACTACTACTACTACTACTACTGCTACTACTACTACTACCTCCAGCCTCCCCCAATAGCCACACCTTCGCCACCATTTATTTACCTTAATATTAAATATCCTAATACTACTACTGCTACTACTACTACTACTACTACTGCTACTACTACTACTAATAATAATAATAAAAATAATAATAATAATAATAATACCCTACAATCAAAGACATTCATATAAAAAACATCCGATCCCTCTCCCATACCTATACCTCAAACCCAGTTCATCTATGGGCACTGTAGGGGTAGGTCACACCCGCTAGTGGTCCTCTGACCTGACTTGGCTTCAGCGCTGAGTGAAGCTTGGTACAGGTGTGAGAAGTTTCCTTGTGTGCCTTAGTTATCTCGGTACCTCTACCCTATAAACGTGCACTGTATAATTATGTACCATAACCAAACTTTATAGATGTAAATACAGTGTGACGTGATACAGTGAAGGTGGCATCCAGTCCCCGCCATTAAGGTTGAGGTCAGAGGTCAGACACTGAGGTGCCAGGCCAGCGTTCTGCCTGCTGCTGCCTGCCTACCTACCTCCCTCTCACGTATGGGACTATAGAGGTCAACTTACCTCGCATCATAAGAGGGTTGCGTCTCCCAGCCACCGTTCACCACCTTTGTGCCACACACCACACACTTAGGATAACCAAACGAACTTATACAGTATTTCGCGCATTGTGAAACGGGGTGTTATACTTAGTGACTTCACATCAGTGTCAGTGAGCTATGACCATGTATAAAGTGGTATTTGTGGGTGTAGTGTAGTAATCAATGTGACAGCTTCTGACATCCACAGTGCCCTGGTGCCCGCAAAGCCTACCCCTGGGCCCTGGCCACGTGGCTCCCAGCCCTCGCTCGGTTGATGGTTGGCACTTACCACACATGTTAATGAATTCACGTGGTGTCTCACGTGACTACGGTGGTTATACTGGGTTGGTGGGAACAGGAATTTTACTCAGCCCATTCACACAAGTCCTTGTTACCCGGACAACGCTGGCCTACATATCACCTCTCTGCCCCAGTGTAAAAGAGCTGGATTCCATTTAAATTTAACCATGTCAGGAGTCGACGCCTGGCGGCGCTCTCCTGATGTTCCTGACGAAGGAAACGAAGGAGATGAGGAGGACAGTCATGGCGACACTGAAGCTGGCTTTCAGAAGTTTAAGACTCTTCAGCAGAAACGCAAAATGAGGACTCAGGGAAGGAAGCAGAGTAGAGCCAATAGGCGCATCCCTCCCATTGCTCCCCGGGCTAACTACACGCGCCTTGCCTTCCCCGGGAACACAACTAATTTGATACAGATTAAATGGTTGAGAGCCCTGAATGAGGAATATTGCAAGATAACACTGAATGTTGTCATGCCAGGTAGCGCCCCTCGTTTCGTCTATGTAGGCCGAGAGGAGACGGATGCTATCCAATCCTTCATTGATGGAAAGGTCGACTCACTACATCTCATTAAGCGAGATGAACCTGTCCGACCCCCCAAAATGAAGAAATTCCTTGTCACCCACTTCCCCAAGGGCATTGCCCCCAGTGGCGCTCTGTCACTTCCGGGCGTCCGCAGAGCAAGAAGACTTTATAAGGATGGTGCACAACTTAGTAGGATCAACATTGTTTGGAAAAGGAAGGAACCACCTCCTGAGGAATACTGCTTCTTCGGCAAGTATGGTACCCCGAGTAACATCAGTCGGTGGACTCCTCCCCCCCCCCCCCCCTCTGTGGTGTGCTACAACTGCTTCGGGGTCAATCATGTGGAGAAATACTGTCACAAGACAGCCACCTGAGGCATCTGCGCAGGAATGCACAGCACGAGGAGCTGCCCCACCAAAGAAGCGGCCTCTTGGGAGGGGAGAAAGCAGGCTTCCCCACCTGGGAGGTAGCGTCCCAGGTGCAGGGAGGAGGGTGTGACGGCCTGGCACCCCGATTGCCCTGGGAGGCCGCCCCCACCCACAACAGAAGTCACACTCAGTGACGCCAACACTGCCGGGTCGCCTCCATCGCCTGAAATCAACAGCCACACCTCCCCACCCAGGAGGCAGTGTCCCAGGTGCAGGAAGGAGGGTGTGACGGCCTGGCACCCCGGTTGCCCTGGGAGGCCGCCACCACTCACACTAGCCTCCACCACCTGAAGTCAACAGGCACAGTGACTCTCCTTCGTTAGCCAATGCAGGTCAGGTTAAACCCTGCCAAGTAAGTGTACTAGTGAACAATGGCAGTGATAGTGTTAGTGGAGCTTCTGAAGGAGCTGGTGCCTCCTCTCATAATGATACAAATTTGAGGGTGAGTAGCCAGAGCGAGACTGATTGTGATGGAATCATGAATGGGGAGAATTAGCCCTAGACTCCCAGTGTGGTCTCTTTAATAAACCCAGGTCTGAAAACTGTTCATAACCCTGTACTTCTTCCAATATTTTCGGAGGAGGAACTCGCGGTACTAATGAAGGAACCTGTGTATAAAAATCCTACTGGAATAAGGGCCGTGAGGCGCATTATCAAGAACTCCAGGGGTGATGAATTTGAAATGGTTAACTTATTGGTCAGGTTGATCTATGAAGCCAACGCGCGACTCTATAATAAGTTCAAGGTGGAACGAGTAACACGAACGCATAGATTCTTTTCATTGAACATCCGCAGTGCTAACCACAGAATTAATGACCTACAATGGTTTGTTAAAGTTTTTAACATTGATGTAATTGGTTTGCACCCAGAAGAAAGCTGCACCCAGGATAGCTGGGTTTACAGCATACAATAGTGGAGCAGGAAGTGGCCTGCTCACTTATGTAAAGAATGGTCTGCTCTGTAAATGGATCAAAACCCACAAAGATGAAAGTATTCACTATCAACAATTAACAGTAAAGACAGCAAACAGTCAATTTTCGCTGTATAACATCTATGTTCTGTGTAATGAGCTGCGAGCGGACGTGTTACCGAAGCCGTCAGGTAACAATGCTATTCTGTGTATGGGTGACTTTAATTCTCGTCACACTGTCCTCGGTGATTTCTAGTGTAACTCTAATGGGAGGGTGTTCGTGAATTACATCAATAATCATAATAACACTGTATACGACACAGACAAAGTGACACATCTGATGGGGGGCAGACTTGATTATGTGATTGGGTATAACCTAGTAGACAGTGATGTCAAGGGTAAGGTCATCTCAGACCACCAAGTCAGTGATCATTATGCAATACTTACTGAATACACTGTTGCTAATGTCAAGTGTGAACCCCATCCTAAGCTCAAAATAAAATCACAGATAATCTTAAACTGCACTTCAAGACCTACATCCACAGATGGTATGCTGGATATACACCTGGGTGAGTAGATGAATTTTGCTGTGATCTTGTAAATGTCATTACCACATATTATATCACCTGGGTTAAGTCAAGGAGGAAGGGGGACAGCATTGAACCACCTCTGTGGACACATGACCCCATCCTCACCAAAGTAGGAGAGAAGGTAAAACAGCTTGCCAACACTTATAAGCAAAATGAAACTAGTGATAACCTCCTGGCATTCCTCAAAACTAACAGAGCATTTCATGAACTCAAAGGTCAGGTGAGAAACACCTTTTGGGAACAATTCTTACAGGGGATTAATAGAACAACCACTCTAGCAGAAGTGTGGAACTTCATCACTTCCCTGCAGAATATGCTGACATGCTATTTGACCAATTGTCTAGTGTGTCACAAATCACTTCCCTGCCTCTTGACATGCAGTAATATCTTAAAACCACACACAGTTGATATTAATACTGAAGCGGGGCCTTCTCGGATGGGTCCCACTGGTCGGGAAGGTTGTGGACCCCAGGGCCGACCTGATCATCATCAAGTTACTGGGGACTCAACTGACGCCACTACGGTTGCTGGAGGATCGGCGTTTTTCACACTTCATTTTTCCAACATTCGCGGACTGAGATCCAATTTTCCTTCTGTGGAGCACCATCTATTAACCTCTTCCCCCAATCTCTTGCTACTCTCCGAACTTCAACTGACCAAAGCAGCTTCACCCAAACCTTTTCAAGTCTCTAACTACAACCTTTATACCTACTTCCGTTCAAAGGGAGGTTTATGCGCCTACTGCAATACACGTACACCTATAGCCCGACTCACGGATCTTGAATCTCCCCTTTATGATGTCATCTGGCTCAAAATATCTCTACCTACTGTGACTATTTTTCTTGGTTTCCTATACTGTTCTCCCAATTCTACCAACTATTTCGAACTCTTTGACTATCTCACTTCTTGCCATGAGTCATTGCTTTCCACACACCCCAACACCGAGATCCTCTACCTAGGGGATTTCAATGTACATCACAGAGAGTGGCTTGGCTCTGCAAAGGATGACCCAGGAGGAGCTGAGGCACTCTCTATTACCCTACTTAATGATTTGGAACAAATAATCAAACACCCTACACGCGTTCCTGATCGACACGATCAACTTGCTAACATTCTTGATCTTTGTTTTACCTCTAACCCCTCACACTATTCATACTCAGTTTTTGCCCCCTTAGGGTCTTCTGATCACAACCATATTTCTATTAAATCAAACTGGGCACGACCACCTCCCCCACCCCCCTCTAAACTTCAACTATGGCACTATCGGAGGGCAAGCTGGCAATCCTTGTGAGAATTCTTCACCGACTTTCTTGGGATGAATGTTGCTTTTCCACTCGGGATGCCTCAGTATGTGCTGACAGCATTGCTGGGGTTATACAGGGCGGTATGAGTGCATTTATCCCATCTTCTACCAAAACTTTCACATTACAATCATGGTTTGATCGCTCCTGCTCTCTTGCTTGCAGGGTGAGAGATAGGGCATATTGAGCTATGAAACTATCTCCTCCTATTACCCACACCTCTTTCATTACTTCTAGGAATCGTTGTAAGGCTACTCTTCGGAGGGCCAAGCGGAGTTTTATTGAAAGAAAGACTGCTGTCCTGACTAATTCTTCCTCTAGTAAATCCTTCTGGTCCTTAGCTAAAAACATCTGTAACAACTTCTGCACGCCTTCTTTTCCTTCCCTCTTCCGTCCCAATAACGCTATAGCCAACTCCCCTCCTGAGAAAGCCAACCTCTTTGGCACCTTATTCTCCTCTAAGTCCACTTTAGATGATTCCCACTCTACCCCTCCTACCCCTGCACTTCCTACTGAACCTATGCACTTTCCTGTAATCTCCACTCTCAGGGTTGCCGGTGTGTTATCCAGGTTGAATGTGAGTAAGGCGCATGGACCGGACGGAATACCCCCTCGTGTTCTGAGGGAGTGTGCTGAAGCCCTTGCCCCTGTGCTTGCTCGCCTCTTTCGCCTTTGCCTCAAAACCAAAACTTTTCCTTCTTTTTGGAAGCATGCCTTGGTTCAGCCCATCCCGAAGAAGGGTGACCATTCTAATCCCTCTAACTATCGCCCCATTACCCTAACTTCATCCCTCTCTAAGATTTTCGAAACTATCTTGAACTCCCATTTTCTCCGTCACCTTGACGCCTTTCTCTTTTGTCGGATCATTAGTATGGCTTTCGCCAGGCGAGATCTACTGGTGATCTGCTCTCCTATTGCACCCATCTTTGGTCATCCACTCATAGGGATTATGGGGAAACTTTTGTCGTGGCCCTCGACATCTCCAAAGCATTTGGCAGGGTATGGCACAAGTCTTTGCTATCAAAACTTCCCTCTTTTGGTTTCTCTCCCCCACTTTGTTCTCTCATCTCTAGCTTCCTTGAGAATCGATCCATGGCAGTTGTTGTCGAGGGATCGATTTCTCGCTGTTTCTCTACCAATAGTGGCGTCCCACAGGGTTCTGTTCTTTCAACAACTCTCTTTCTTCTTTTTATCAATGATTTACTTCATACTACAACTAATTCTATCCATTCTTACGCCGATGATTCTACTCTTCACTCTTCCTCACATTTTCCCCTTCCTCCTAACTCTCAAACTAGATCTGTTTCTAGAACTGATATCATTACTTCTATCAACGCGGATCTGTGCAGCATCTCTTAATGGGGAGGTACAACCTTGGTTAAGTTCAATAGTAATAAAACTCAATATTTACCAGTTACACTCTGTAAATTAGACGATCTCCCATCAATTACATTTCAGGACTCTATCATCCTGCCAAATTCTGAAATAAATTTGTTCGGCTTCACTATTTCCTCCAATTTGTCCTGGAAATCACACATCCTTAGTATAGCTACAGCTGCCTCCCAAAAGTTGGGAATGCTGTACAGATGCCGCAGCTACATCACTCCTGAGCAGTTGCTCCAAGTATATAAGGGATTCATTCGTCCTAACTTGGAGTACTGCTCTCATATCTGGGGTGGCTCTTCTTCTGTCCAACTATTAGATAGGGTGGAATCAAAGGCATTTCGTCTTATTAACTCTCCTCCTTTAGTCGACAATCTCTCTCCCCTTTGTGTTCGCCGCAATGTTGCTTCACTCTCTCTCTTTTATAGGTACTTTAACGGGCAATTTTCAGTGGATTTGGCATCTTGTGTACCGCCGGCAAGGCCGTGGGTTCGTAACACACGTCTTGCCAGCGGTGCCCACCATTTCTCTGTGGATGTCGGTCACACGAGAATAACCCGTTATAGTACCTCCTTCTATCTTCACACAACCAAACTGTGGAATCCTCTGCCTTCTTCTGTGTTTCCATGCTCTTACAATCTGTCTCACTTTAAATAGCTGGTTTTCCGGCATCTTCGTGGTGTAGATTAATACAGTATAACCTTTTTTCTATATTTTCAATTTCTTTCCGTTCTTTTTTTTTCGCCCCCCAGGCTCCGTTGTGAGTCGTTTGATCTGTGCCCGGGTGGGCTAATTCCCGTAAAAAAAAAAAAAAAAAAATATTGAAATAGCCTGCTCCTCACCAGACATTGCCGACCAGTTTCCTATTCTGCACCACAAACTAACAACAACACTAATAAAAGGTGAATCATCCTCCACTGTTAAGGATGGCATAACCTATAACACCCTGAGATTGCTAAATGAGGTCCTAACCATCCACTGCTTGACCTGTATCAAATAAGCCTCACACAGGGTATTCTGCATAAGACATGGACTCATGGAAACATAGTACGAATCCCTAACGCTAACTCTCCAAACTTCAGGCCCATTTCACTCACATCCTGTATGTGCAAAGTCCTTGAAAGAGTTGTTCTCAACCATCTTATGTTTCAAGTCAAAGACAAACTGGCCCCTAGTCTGTATGGGTTCATGCCCGGGTGCAGCACACAGACATGCTTTGTAGAATATCTTGTTCACTCAGAAGATAAGTCACAAACAGCCTTCATAGACTTCAAATCAGCCTTTGATGTAGCTAATAGAGACATTATACTTGAGCAACTAGCTAATTTTGGCATCCAAGGTAACCTCCTGACATAGATAAGGGGTTATCTATGCAACAGGTATGCCAGTGTTCTGTTTAGGGGAGTCAAAAGTGCCAGAATGAGAGCATTTGAGCTTGGCACAAATCAGGGAGGAGTGTTAAGTCCTATGCTCTTTAATATACTGATGCACAAGCTTATTACTGACATAACAGTTCAGCTAAACGAGGCTGTACTATGCAATGCTGATGATATCTGCATTATGACACAGACAAAGCTCAGGCTCCAAGCCTTGCTGGATGTATTTGCTCGGAGGACTTTGGAATATGGTTTCAAAATATCTGTTGACAAGACGAGGGTCCTCAATCCTCGTCCTGCTCACTCTCTGCCTCTTGACTTTAACATTAACAGCATGCCCTTGGAACTATGTAGCTCTTATAAATATCTTGGAATTTGTGTGAATGATGCAAACTTTGTCTGAAACCTTCGTGCCAAAGTAATGCAGTGCATTAAACCCCTCAGAACCCTTGTTGGCAAGGGCTATGGAATTATCACCTATGCTCGTACTTTCTATTTTCACTTCATTCGTTCTGTAGTTGACTATCATGCTTTCCATCTTGTGACTATTCCGCCTAAACAACTCTACAGCCTTGAGGTAGTGCAAAATGAAGACATGCTCATCATTCTAGGTTGCCCAAAATCAACCAGAATTGTAAATATGAGGAAAGAGCTCGGGCTGCCCTCCCTATCTGAGAAGATAGCTCTACTTAATACCATGTTTTGAGTCAAAGTTTTGAAGAACAATGGTCTCCAAACTACAGCTCAAACTGAATTGATGTTCTATCTAAGTAATCCAGACTATCTCACTAATCTTCCACAAAAGACTCTCTTTGGGGCGTGGCTTCCTAAGAGTGTTTCAGATCTCTTGGAACTGAATATCCCAATCACCTCAGACGAACCCATTAATGCCATTCCTCCTTGGCTGGATATATCAATTCCTAATAATTACACTCCTGTTGATAGTAAGCAAATGTTAAACACCGAAGTGATGAGAAGTGTCACACTAGAGACTATTAACAGACACATAAAGAGTATTAAATCAAGTGAATGTTATGCTTTTACTGATGGTTCTGTGCAGATAAACACAGGTAGAACAGGCTGTGCAATTGTAAAATATAAAGAAAAAGAGATGATAGTGTCAAACAAGCAAAGGCTGAACAACTGATCCAGCACAACACAAACTGAACTAACTGCAATCTACTTAGCAACAGATTACGTTAAACAAAATAGAGGTGGGATGATACACTGTGACTCTCAAAGTGCTTTGAAATCAATGAACAGCCCGTCAGGTTCTATGTTTAAGTTGTATGTGATATTAAAAGAAATGTGATAAGTGTCAATGAGAACAACATTCGTATCGAATTTGTGTGGATTCCGTCCCCTGTTGGAATCAGGTATCATGACCGTGCTGATAGACTGGCCAATGAGGCATGTAAGAAAGAAAATGTTGACCGTGACCTTGGCCTGTCCAATGCTGTACTTAAAAACATTCAAGTCAGAATCATTAACACTGATCTTGAAGAACTGAGAAATGCAGAGAGACCTGCCAGTTGTAGCATTAGTAAATATGACAAATTTTCTGGCGAGAGGTACCGGTATGGCCAGCATAAGGACAGAACCAGAATTAGGCTAGGATAGAAACACATTTGGCAAGTTAGTAACGCTGTACTCATATCGGAACACTCAGCATGTATACTTTGTGATAAACCTTTAAGGCATACACTTGAACACTATATTATTGAATGTGACACTGTCAAAGACTTCAGGCCACTTGGCTTATTGTATCATGAATTTTGTAATTACTACATTGAATCGGGGTTGCTTGAGGACATTCTTGCTGTTTATCCCAAATTTGCTAGCCCACACTGATTAATCTTCAATTGGAATATGACGTCCAGTGTATATGAACCACTGTCTTGAATGGCAGTGAACAGTGACATCATCCACATGAATCTGACCTGACCTATATATACTGTTAATGAATATGATGTATTTCTTTGTGTATGAACCTCTGCCCTGCGTGGCAGTGAGAAGTGATACCACCCTCAGTGTCAAGACCTGACTGAATTACTCAGAATAGGCAAACTGTGTACTCCAAGCTTTGTCAATAAATTTGTTAAACTAAAAATATAATCAAACCCACTTTTTATCCTGCTGTGCACTCCACTGTATGACGCAGAAGCTACAACCATATGACTTTCATTTATCCCCAGAATAATGAAATAATAAAAAAAAAAATCCAGACCGCTTCTCCATTGTAGTATATCGTGAGGAGGGGCACGTCCTCCACCCTCTGAACAGGTGCGGGTCACAGGGTCCAAGACGCTGTTTCACCACCCGAGAAAACACTACACTCCCTTACTTCAAAAAATCTCTTAAATTATATTACTTTCTAAATGCTGAAATGGTTGTAATAATTACTTTTTACTATCATTTTTTTATCGTGTCATTAAAAACCATTACGATATACTGAGGATAAAATATTACGAATATTAATTATTATCTACTTTACTATCAAGACATGAAGGGTCCTGACTAAGGTTGTATTATTGCTTCACTTTGACATAACTCATTCTGTGTTGCTTTCATTCACTTATCATCTTAATTTACATCAATAACTCAATTAGAAAAAATCAGGAAATTAAAAAGTGTGAAAACGTGTTAACAGTCTTAGCTTACTAACACCATATACAATAACATATTGCAATCCACACATTACATAAAAGTGTTGTCCCACTGTGTTTATCATGTGGTGGTGTTCCTCAAGGTATTAATTTAGTTCCACTGTGTTTATCATGTGGTGGTGTTCCTCAAGGCATTAATTTAATCCCACTGTGTTTATCATGTGGTGGTGTTCCTCCAGGCATTAATTTAGTCCCACTGTGTTTATCATGTGGTGGTGTTCCTCAAGGTATTAAATTAGTTCCACTGAGTTTATCATGTGGTGATGTTCCTCAAGGCATTAATTTAGTCCCACTGTGTTTATCATGTGGTGGTGTTACTCCAGGCATTAATTTAGCCCCACTGTGTTTATCGTGTGGTGCCGTTCCTCATGGCATTAATTTGATCCTGCTTTTTTCTTTCTTGTCTTCTCTTCCGTACATATTTTAGGTGTTGTCTATTTTTATCTCCCTTTTTCTCTCTCTTTCCATCTCACTTTCGCTCTTGCTCTCTACTTCACTATCTGTCTATCTGCCTGTCTGTCACTATCTGTCTATCTGCCTGTCTGTATGTATCTGAAATGCTTACACTAGCACACGGGAACAAATACGTATGAGAATATTCACAAACACACATACGTATTAAATCACTCAGAGGCAGGCACGCATACATACATACAACAATTAACAAGTAATACCTTACACACACTAAACATGTACACTTAGTCACTCGTACATGTATACTTAGCCACACGTACATGTACACTTAGTCACACACACATACACACACACACACACACACACTTTCCTCCCTAACACTACAATCATAAACGAGTTGAAAAGAGTTTGTATGATGTGATGACTTTGTATCAATGTTCAGTCATTCATATCCTTTCCTTCACTCTGATTCGGACTGAGCAGTAAGGCTTGTTGGCCAGATTTAGTGTATGACTATTGACAAGTAAAGTTAGTTCTCAGTAGTTGGGAGAAAAAACATTACTTTCGATTGTTTGTGGAGAAAAATGGTACGAAAATGGTTAAATAAAAATTGTTAACGACGCCCCCCCCCCCAAAAAAAAAAATTATATATATATATATATATATATATATATATATATATATATATATATATATATATATATATATATATATATATATATATATAAATCTAGATAAATAGATTAATAAGGATGGAAGATATAAAACAACAAAATGCTGTTCTCTATAACAGTGAATGTATTATCTTAAATATAAGATATAACTTATAAGGCCAAGATATTAAACATATTAATAAAATATTAACATACAAATTACACTCATACTGCTATTAGAAATAAAAAGAGCATCTCATACATACATTCTGTATATGTACATCCAAAAAATATTATATATTGACAAAACTAATCCCCAGAATACAATATATATAGATATGTATATAAATTTGAGAAAATAAAATAAGTAGTTATACTAATTAGAGGACTGATGTTGATAAAATATTCATATTTAGTGTAGAAAATGTTAGAAAAGAAACAAGAGAGGAAACAGTTCATCACAATTTGCTGATAGCAAAATGTTTCACAGAGGGAGTGTATCTCAACGACGGCCATGGCCAAGTGCTGTGACCCCAGAAATCCTCTTGGCCTAGTGCTGGGACCCCAGAAATTCTCCTGGCTTAGTGCTGTGATCCCAGGAACCCCTTTGGCCTAGTGCTGTGGCACTAGGAGCAAAACCGTCTTAACAGCAGTGTAGGCCCTGGGCAAAGGAATGTCCTGGAGCCCCTACCCACCTACCCACTCAAATGAAAACTAAAACTTTCAGTAAAATTAAGCATATAATTAATTGGTACGTTGAATAACACAAACGTTTAAAAATATAATTAATTGGTAAAGCAAGAATTATTCAACACAAACGTTTGCGACATGGTGATTTGTTCTGTAATGGTTTAAAAAATTTCCTATTTAATTCCAATGGATACAAGGTTCTTCAATATTTATACTTTTTAAATCTAGATTATCTTCTGAGATTCGGTGGCGGACTTCGACAGGCTGAGCAACCTCATGTACTTCATTAGGTGCATCATCGACTTCTTCATTAATTTAGTAGTAGCGTGCTCTATTCACGGGGCCCCTAAAATCGTGGGGCCCTGGGCAACTGCCCAGCGTGCCCATGCGTGATGACGGCTCTGACCAGGAGCCATCTTGGCCTAGAGCTGTGACCCCAGGAACCTTCTCGGCCATGAGCTGTGACCCAAGAATATTTCTTGGCAAAGAGCGGTGGCCCCAGGAGCCTTCTTAGCCTAGAGCCGTGACCCCAGGAGCCTTCTTGGCCTAGTGCTATGACCCCCAGCAGCCTCCTATCTCTAGTGATGTGACCCCAGGAGTCTCTTGGCCTAGCGATGTGACCCCAGGAGTTCTCTTGGTCTAGTGATGTGACCCCAGGAGTTTTTTTTTTTTTTTTTTTTTACGGGAATTAGCCCACCCGGGAACAGGTCAAACGACCCATATCGGGGCCTGGGGGGGCGAAAAAAAAGCATAAAGAAATTGAAAGTAGAGAAGAAAAAAGTTATACTGTGTTAATCTACAACACGAAGATGCCGGAAAACCAGCTTTTCAAGTGAGACAGATTGTATAAGTATGGAAACACAGAAGAAGGCTGAGCATGCCACAGTTTGGCTGTGTGAGGAAAGAAGGAGGTACTATAACGGGTTATTCTCGTGTGACCGGCATCCACAGAGAAACGGTGGGCACCGCTGGCAAGACTTGTGTTACGAACCCACGGCCTTGCCGGCGGTACACAGGATGCCAAATCCACCGAACATTGCCCGTTAAAGTACCTATAAAAGAGAGAGAGAGTGAAGCAACATTGCGGCGAAGAAAAAGGGAAAAGAGATATTCGACTAAAGGAGGAGAGTTAATAAGACGAAATGCCTTTGATTCCACCCTATCTACCAGTTGGACAGAAGAAGAGCCACCCCAGATATGAGAGCAGTTAGGAGGAATGAATCCCTTATATACTTGGAGAAACTGCTCAGGAGTGAGGTAGCTACGGCATCTGTACAGAATTCCCAACTTTCGGGAGGCAGCTTTAGCTATACTAAGGATGTGTGATTTCCAAGACATATTGGAGGAAATGGTGAGGCCTAACATATTCATTTCAGAAATTGGCAGGATGATAGAGTCCTGAAATGTAATTGGTGGGAGATACTCTAATTTGCAAAGTGTAATTAGTAAATATTGAGTTTTATTACTATTGAACTAAACCAAGTTTGTACCTCCCCATTCAGAGATGCTGCACAGACCCGCATTGATAAAAGTAATGATATCATCAGCGTATGAATGGATAGAATTAATTGTAGTGTGATGTAAATCATTGATAAGGGAGAAGGAAGATATTGGGTGAAAGAACAGAACCCTGTGGGACACCACTATAGGTAGAGAAAGAGCGAGAGATCGATCCCTCGACAACAACTGCCGTGGATCGGTTCTCAAGGAAGCTAGAGATTAGAAAACAAAGTGGGGGAGAGAAATTAAAAGAGGGAAGTTTAGATAGCAAAGACTTGTGCCATACCCTGTCGAATGCTTTGGAGATGTCGAGGGCCACGACAAAAGTTTCCCCATATTCCTTAAGAGAGGATGACCAAAGATGGAAGCAATAGTAGAGCAGATCACCAGTAGACCTCGCCTGGCGAAAGCCATACTGGTGATCCGACAAAAGAGAAAGGCGTTCAAGGTGAAGGAGAAAATGGGAGTTCAAGATAGTTTCGAAAATCTTAGAGAGGGATGAAGTTAGGGCAATGGGGCGATAGTTAGAGGGATTAGAATAGTCACCCTTCTTCGGGATGGGCTGAACCAAGGCATGCTTCCAAGAAGAAGGAAAAGTTTGGGTTTTGAGGCAGAGGCGAAAGAGGCGAGCAAGCACAGGGGCCAGAGTTTCAGCACACTCCCTCAGAACACGAGAGGGTATTTCGCCCTACTCACATCCAACCTGGATAACACAATGGCAACCCTGCGAGTGGAGATTATAGGAAAGTGCATAGGTTCAGTAGGGGGTGCAGGGGTAGGAGGGATAGAGTGGGAATCGTCTAAGGTGGAATTAGAAGAGAAGAAGTTGCCAAAGAGATTGGGTTTGTCAGGGGGAGAGTTTGGCTATAGAATTATCAGGTCGGAAGAGAGGAGGAAAAGAAGGAGTGCAGAAATTGTTACAGATGTTTTTGGTTAAGGACCAGAAGGATTTACTAGAGAAAGAATTAGTCAGGACAGCGGTCTTTCTTTTTATAAAATTCCGTTTGGCCCTACCAAGAATAGCCTTACAACGATTCCTAGAAGTAATGAAAGAGGTGTGGGTGAAAGGAGAAGGAGATAGTTTCATAGCTCGATATGCCCTATCTCTCACCCTGCAAGGGAGAGAGCAGGGGCAATCAAACCATGATTGTCATATGAAAGTTTTGGTAGAAGATGGGATAAATGCACTCATACCGCCCTGTATAACCCCAGCAATGCTCTCAGCACATACCGAAGCGTCCTGAGAGGAAAAGCAACATTCATCCCAAGGAAAGTCGGTGAAGAATTCTCGCAAGGACTGCCAGTTTGCCCTCCGATAGTGCCATAGTTGAAGTTTAGAGGGGGGTGGGGGAGGTGGTCGTGCCCAGTTTGATTTAATAGAAATAAGGTTGTGATCAGAAGACCCTAAGGGGGCAGAAATTGAGTATGAATAGTGTGAGGGGTTAGAGGTAAAACAAAGATCGAGAATGTTCGCAAGTTGATAGTGTTGATCAGGAACGCGTGTAGGGTGTTTGATTATTTGTTCCAAATCATTAAGTAGGGAAAAAGAGAGTGCCTCAACTCCACGTGGGTCATCCCTTGCAGAGCCAAGCCACTCTCTGTGATGTACATTGAAATTCCCTAGGTTTTGACCACGGTGTTGGGGTGTGTGGATAGGAATGGCTCATGGCAAGAAGTGAGATAGTCAAAGAGTTCCAAATAGTTGGTAGAGTTGGGAGAACAGCATAGGAAACCAAGAAAAATAGTCACAATAGGTAGAGATATTTTGAGCCAGATGACATCATAAAGGGAAGATTCAAGATCCGTGAGTCGATCTATAGGAGTACGTGTGTTGTAGTAGGCGCATACACCTTTGTTAGAACGGAAGGAGGTATATTGTTTGTAGTTGGAGACTTGAAAAGGTTTGGGTGAAGCTGCTTTGGTCAGTTGAAGTTCGGAAAGTAGTAAGAGGTCGGGGGAAAAGATTAATAGATGGTGCTCCACAGAAGGAAAATTGGATCTCAGGCCGCGACTGTTGGAAAAATTAAGTGTGAAAAAAGCCGATCCTCCAGCAATCGCTGTGGCATCAGTTGAGGCCCCAGTAACTTGATGATGATCAGGTCGGCCCTGGGGTCCACAACCTTCCCGACCAGTGGGACCCATCTGAGAAGGTCCCGCTTCCATATCAATATTAACTGACATTGGAGAATACATAAGAACATAAGAATGGAGGAAACTGCAGCGGGCCTATTGGCCCATACTGGGCAGTCCCGTTTACACCCAACCCCTATTGCTCATATGAGCATCCAACCTATGTTTGAAGCAATTCAGCGTATTCGAGTTAATGATGATATTTGGTAACTTGTTCCATTCATCCACTACTCTGTTTCCAAACCAGTGTTTACCTATTTCACGCCTAAATCTAAATTTGTCCAATTTAAAACCATTGTTACGAGTTCGCTCCTGGTTGGATAATTTGAGTACCTTTGTAATGTCCCCTTTGTTTAGCCCTGCCTTCCACTTATACACCTCTATCAGGTCGCCCCTCGCTCTACGTCTCTCAAGGGAGTGCAAATTAAGATGCTTTAACCTGTCTCTATACTCAAGGTTCCTGATACCCGGGATTAGTCTTGTCATTCTCCTCTGAATTCTTTCCAAGGATTCTATATCCATTCTGTAATACGGTGACCAGAACTGGACTGCGTAATCCAGGTGTGGTCTCACAAGAGCAAGATACAGTTTTAGGATGACCTCGCTAGTCTTGTAACTAACACTCCTTTGTATGAACCCAAGTACTTTATTAGCCTTGTTACGAGCAAAAACACATTGTTTACTTGGCTTAAGGTTCCTACTTATCATTACTCCTAAATCTCTCTCGCAGTCGGATTTCTCTATGGCATCGTTGTTCATCTGGTATCTGGTTTCCCTGTTTACATTCCTATACTGAGTACTTTACATTTGTCGATGTTGAATTTCATCTGCCATTTTTCAGACCATTCGAAAAATTTGTTTAGATCCTCCTGTAGTTTTGCCGAGTCCTCGTCAGATTTGATAACACGTCCTATTTTAGTATCATCAGCAAATTTACTTATGTTGCTGTCTATGCCGATATCTATGTCGTTTATGTATATAATAAACAATAATGGTCCAAGTACTGAGCCTTGGGGAACTCCACTTGTGACGTTG
This sequence comes from Homarus gammarus, assembly GCA_958450375.1. Classification (NCBI taxonomy): domain Eukaryota; kingdom Metazoa; phylum Arthropoda; class Malacostraca; order Decapoda; family Nephropidae; genus Homarus; species Homarus gammarus. The sequence continues at coordinate 2,968 of CAUDMG010001797.1, read as the reverse complement.
CTCCAATGGGACTTAGTGCCGTTAATGCTCACTCGCTGTTTCCTGTCCTGTAACCACGCCCTAATCCATTTAAGGATGTCACCTTTGATGCCATGAGCTTCTACCTTTCTAATTAGTCTTTCGTGGGGTACTCTGTCGAAGGCTTTGCTAAAGTCGAGATATACCACATCATAATTGTGCCCCTCGTCCACTGATTCGAAAACTGATGAAAAGAATGTTAATAGATTAGTTAGGCAAGAACGTCCGCTTGTGAAGCCATGCTGGGAATCATTGATCAATCTGTGCTTCTCCAGGTGATTTCGAATAGAGTTTGAAATGATTGCTTCCAGTAATTTGCCTACTATTGATGTTAGACTGATTGGGCGGTAGTTAGAGGATAGTGATCTATCCCCCTTCTTGAAGATCGGTATTACATTCGCTATCCTCCAGGATTCTGGTACTACACCTGTTTTTAAGGACATGTTAAACAACTTTGCTAAGGGCATACTAAGCTCTTCCTTACATTCCTTTAATACTCTGGCAAATATCTCATCGGGACCAGGTGACTTATTAGGCTTTAGTTTGTCTATTTGCTTACTAACATCGTTACTAGTCACTACTATCTCACTTAATTTGTTTTCTTCACTATCTCTGAATAGAGTCGGTGCCTCGGGTATCATGTTTAAATTTTCGGTGGTGAAAACTGTTGAAAAATATTTATTCAAATTATTGCTCATTTCTCCGTCGTTATCAGTGAGCTCGCCGGAGTCTGACCGTATTGGTCCAATCTTTTCTCGTGTTTTAGTTTGATACATTTGGTAGAATCCTTTGGGGTTTGTCTTTGCCTCCCTTGCTATCCTTACCTCATTATTCCTCTTTGCTTTCCTTATCTCGGTTTTAACCCTACTCGCCAATACCCTATAATAGTCCCGGAGGTGAATTTCGCCACGATTTATCCTTCTACCTATAGCCTTCCTTTGGCCAATGATGTTCTTTAAATAATTATTTATCCATTTAGGGTCATTGTTGTTTGATCTGAGTTTTTTGTATGGTATGTTCTGCCTTTGTGCATTAAGTAACTCACTATTTAAATTGTCGTGGAACTCGGCAATCTCAGATCTCGTTATCAGGTCGGTGTCATCTGTCAGGTTCACGGCCAAGCGCGACACCCCCTCTCTCAGCTGCCTCTTTAAACTGTCAAAGTTTGCCCTTCTGAAATCTGGTACTTTAGTGGAATTTTCCTTACGTCTGCCCTGAAAATCTAACTGGAATCGAATTTCTTTGTGATCGCTGTTTGCAAGTTCGTTCCCTACCTCGACATTGCTAATGAGGTTTTCTCTGTTTGACAAAACTAAATCCAATATATTATTACCCCGTGTGGGTTCGGTTATATGTTGACTTAGGAAACAGTCCTGGATCGTCTCGAGAAAATCCTCTGATTCTGAGTTTCCCGTAAGGTCGGTCCAATCTATTTGGCCAAGGTTAAAGTCGCCTACTATACAGACTTTGTTGTGTATGGAAGCCCTGCGCATTTCATCCCAGATAAGTCGCTCATTGACTCTGTCAAGATTGGGGGGTCTATATATTACTCCTGTGATTAATTTTTCCCGACCGTCGCTTAATTCTATCCAAATTGTTTCTGTATTCCTCTCAGTTTTTATTTCCTTATTTATTTCACACTTCAGATTATCCCTAACATAGATTGCTACTCCGCCTCCTTTCCTGGTCTGCCTATCGGTATGGAACAGTTTGTAACCCGCAATTTGGTATTCGACTGGTAATTCACGTGTGTCTAGGTTGATCCATGTTTCAGTGAATGCAATTATATCGATTTCTTCGGTACATACCAAGGCCCTAATATCATCCATTTTGTTTCTCATACTTCTACTGTTCGCGTAATATACATTTAAGTTAGTCGTGTTCTGAGTCCTTCCCTTACCGCGTTTAGTTTTAAACTCCCTGTCTAATTTAGTTATGTCATCATTCCTAACACTATTTCCCTGTAATCTTTCGCCTTGTTTACCCGCTCCCACTGCAGTCTCCTCCACCCCCGTGCCCCTATGTTCTCTTAGCAGTTTAAAGACTTCGATATCTTTTGAACTGCCCCCTCTAGAGCCCCAGCCAGGGTTGCTACTCCATCCCTAGACAGGTGCACCCCATCCCTAGCATAAAGGTCCCTTCTGCCATAGAAGTTGTCCCAGTTGTCAATGAATGGGACTGATATTGACTTGCAATATCTGTCAAGACGGTCGTTAACACCAACTGCCCTTGACAACCATTCACTGCCAACTCTCCTTCTAGGCAGGACACCGCATATGATAGGGATCCCTCCCTTAGTCCTAATACGATCTATGGCTGCCTTGAACTTATCAAGAAGCTCCTCGCTCCTACACCGGCCAATATCATTGCCTCCTGCACTGAGGCAGATAATGGGTTTGTTCCCATTACCAGACAAGATATTGTCCATCCTGTCAATTATATCCCCCACCCCAGCTCCTGGCAAACACACCCTCATCCTATTTTTGTTTTTACCACAAAAGGCCCTGTCCATGTACCTTACCTGTGAGTCACCAACAATTAAAGTTTTTATACCTTCCTTGTCATCCCTGCCCCTGACTGTACTAACGTCCAATTCGTCTATCAAGGGACTGAACGGGTTGGTACACTTAGCTGTTGTTGTCGTTGTTGTCGTATCCTTCGTGTGCTTCTTCACCAAAAGCTTTGTCTTACCACTACTCACAATTTTCCACTCGCTTGATTTTTCGTCAGCCACTGGCTTTACTCGTCCAGCCTCTCCTTTTAACATCGCCAGCTCTTCCCTTAATTTCAAGTTCTCCAACTTGGCCTTCGCCAATTCTTCAGTGGACCACTCCAGTTTGGTCAACAAACTCTCATACCCAAGACCGCACCTAGCTCTGGCCATATCTGATAATTATCCCTCCGGAGCTAACCCTGCCGTGACCTTTCCCCTAGTGAGGTCAGAACACAA
>CAUDMG010001796.1:0-26068 GCA_958450375.1 Homarus gammarus | reverse complement strand
CCTCCCTCCTTCTTTCCCTTCCGCCTTATCGTCCCCCCCCCCTCCCTCCAGCCTCGACTCCCAAATGAACGCCAAAATCTCCAGCGCGAAACCATCCCCTCTCAGATAAAGCACAAACTAGAATGAAGCATCTCTCTCACCCTTATTCGCACTCTACTATACGCCCTCTGCCTTTAATAGGACAGGGCTAAATCGTGCAAAACGAGCGAGGCGACAACCACACATGACCGAGTCTAAGTAAGATCGCGACTGGTCCTAGTGAGATGCAAAGATAATTGCAAGCCTAGCGTTAGTATACTCTCACCTCTCAGATGCTCCTATAAAGCTTATCACCGAACAGAAGGGAGGCCAGATTAGTCGAGCAAAAACTACGTCGCGTAACCTATAAATCCGGAGAGCAAAATAAAGGAACTAACCGGAAGATCTGATGATGAAAGACCAGACAAGCCGCAACCTTCACTCATAACCCCCTTCTCGCATCTATCACGAACCACACCACCCTATAGCATAACCCGCATGTCAAGACGACAGGGAGCCCGTAGCTGAACGATATGAGACAACGGTCAATACAAGGAAACGGAAGCGAGGCAGACCTGTGAACGCAGACGTAGCCCCCATGACATTAAATCAGAATGGCACATGACAGACACTTCCCCCGCGAGAAATATGTATCCACGCGCAGAGAATCTCGTAAACACTTTAACCTTCTCCCCTAATCACAAACACCCCTCCCCCCGCTCACCGCTCTCTACTGCCCGTTCTCACACCCCGATTCATGACACTGAAATCGAGCCCGGCCCTCACACCCCGGATCATGGCACTGAAAAGGTGCCCGGCCCTCACACCCCGTGTCATGTGAAGGGGTGCCCAGCCCTCACACCCCTGGCCATGGCACTGAAGGTATGCCCGGCCCTCACACCCCTGGTCATAGACCTAAACGGGTGCCCGACCCTCACACCCCGGGTCATGGGGCTGAAGGGGAGCCAGGCCCTCACACCCCGGGTCATGGCACTGAAGGAGTGACCGACCCTCACACCCCGGGTCATGGGACTGAAAGGGTGCCCGGCCCACACACCCAGGGTCATGTCATTGAAGGGGTGCTCGGCCCTCACACCCAGGGTCATGTCACTGAAAGGGTGCCCGGCTCTCACACCTCGGGTCATAGCGCTGAAGGGGTGCCCGGCCCTCATACCCCGGGTCATGGTGCTGGAGGGGTGCCCGGCCCTCACACCCCGATTCATGGCACTGAAATCGAGCCCGGTCCACACGCCCCGGGTCATAGTGCTGAAAAAGTGCCCGGCCCTCACACCCCGATTCATGGCAGTGAAGGGGTGCCCGGCCCTCATACCCCGGGTCATAGGGTTGAAGCGGTTCCCGGTCCTTACAACACGGGTCATGGAGCTGAAGGGGTGTCCGGCCATCACACCCGGATTAATGGCACTGAAAGGGTGCCCGGCCCTCACACCCCGTACCATGTGAGGGGGTGCCCGGCCCTCACACCCCGGTTCATAGCTCTGTAGAGGTGCCCGGCCCTCACACCCCGGGTCATGGTGCTGAAGGGGTGCCCAGCCCTCACACCCCGGGTCATGGCACTGAAGGAGTGACCGGCCCTCACACCCCGGGGCATGGCACTAAAAGGGTGCCCGGCCCACACACCCCGGGTCATGGCACTGAAGGGGTGCCCGGCCCTGACGCCCCGGTAAAGGTCACTGAAGGGGTACCCGGCCCTCACACCCTGGGTCATGGCACTGAAGCGGTGCCCGGCCGTCACACCCCTCGCCATGGCACTGAAGGTATGCCCGGCCCTCACACCCCTGGTCATAGACCTAAACGGGTGGCCGACCCTCACACCCCGGGTCATGGGGCTGAAGGGGTGCCCGGCCCTCACACCCCGGGTAATGGCACTGAAAAGGTGCCCGGCCCTCACACCCGTGTCATGTGAAGGGGTGCCCGACCCTCACACCCGGGTTCATAGCTCTGTAGGGGTGCCCGGCCCGCACACCCCGGCTCATGGCACTGAAAGGGTGCCCGGCCCTTACACCCCGGGTCATGGGGTTGAAGCGGTTCCTGGTCCTCACACCACGGGTCATGGTGCTGAAGGGGTGCCCGGACATCACACCCCGATTCATGGCACTGAAATGGTGCCCGGCCATCACACCCCGGGTCATGGCACTGAAAAGGTGCCCGGCCATCACACCCTGGGTCATAGCACTGAAGGGGTGCCCGGCTCTCACACCCAGGGTCATGGGGTTGAAGCGGTTCACGGTCCTCACACCACAGGTCATGGAGCTGAAGGGGTGCCCGGACATCACACCCCGATTCATGGCACTGAAAGGGTGCCCGGCCCTCACACCCCGGGTCATGGCACTGAAGGAGTGACCGGCCTTCACACCTCGGGTTATTGCACTGAAACGGTGCCGAGCCCACACACCCCGGGGTCATGTCACTGAAAGGGTGCCCGTCCTTCACACCCTGGGTCATAGCACTGAAGGGGTTCCCGGCCCTCATACCCCGGGTCATGGTGCTGGAGGGGTGCCCGGTTCTCACGCCCCGATTCATGACACTGAAATCGAGCCCGGCCCTCACACCCCGGATCATGGCACTAAAAAGGTGCCCGGCCATCACACCCCATGTCATGTGAAGAGGTGCCCGGCCCTCACACCCCGGTTCATAGCTCTGTAGGGGTGCCCGGCCCTCACACCCCGTTTCATGGCACTAAAGGTGTGCCCGGCCCTCACACCCCGGCTCATGGCACTAAAGGGGTGCCTGGCCCTCACACCCCGGGTTATGGCACTGAAGCGGTGCCCGACCGTCACACCCCTGGCCATGGCACTGAAGGTGTGCCCGGCCCTCACACACATGGTTATAGACCTAAACGGGTGGCCGGCCCTCACACCTCGGGTCATGGGGCTGAAGGGGTGCCCGGACCTCACACCCAGGGTCATGGCACTGAAGGAGTGACCGACCCTCACACCCCGGGTCATGTGAAGGGGTGCCCGGCCCTCACACCCCGGTTCATGGCACTGAAGGGGTGACTGGCTGTCACACCCCGGTTCATGACACTGAAGGGGTGCCCGGCCGTCACACCCCTGGCCATGGCACTGAAGGTATGCCCGGCCCTCACACCCCTGGTCATAGACCTAAACGGGTGCCCGACCCTCACACCCCGGGTCATGGGGCTGAAGGGTGCCCGGCCCTCACACCCCGGGTCATGGCAATGAAAAGGTGCCCGGCCCTCACACCCGTGTCATGTGAAGGGGTGCCCGACCCTCACACCCGGGTTCATAGCTCTGTAGGGGTGTCCCGGCCCGCACACCCCGGCTCATGGTACTGAAAGGGTGCCCGGCCCTGAAGCCCCGGGTCATGTCACTGAGGGGTTGCCCGGCCCTTACACCCCAGGTCATGGGGTTGAAGGGGTTCCTGGTCCTCACACCACGGGTCATGGTGCTGAAGGGGTGCCCGGACATCACACCGCGATTCATGGCACTGAAAAGGTGCCAGGCCATCACACCCCGGGTCATGGCACTGAAAGGGTGCCCGTCCTTCACACCCAGGGTCATAGCACTGAAGGGGTTCCCGGCCCTCATACCCCGGGTCATGGTGCTGGAGGGGTGCCCGGTTCTCACACCCCGATTCATGACACTGAAATCGAGCCCGGCCCTCACACCCCGGATCATGGCACTGAAAAGGTGCCCGGCCCTCACACCCCGTGTCATGTGAAGGGGTGCCCGGCCCTCACACCCAGGTTCATAGCTCTGTAGGGGTGCCCGGCCCTCACACCCCGTTTCATCGCACTAAAGGTGTGCCCGGCCCTCACACCCCGGCTCATGGCACTAAAGGGGTGCCCGGCCCTCACACCCCGGGTCATGGCACTGAAGCGGTGCCCGACCGTCACAATCCCGGCCATGGCACTGAAGGTGTGCCCGGCCCTCACACACATGGTTATAGACATAAACGGGTGGCCGGCCTTCACACCCAGGGTCATAGTGCTGAAAAAGTGCCTGGCCCTCACACCCCGATTCATGGTACTGAAGGGGTGCCCGGCCCTCACACCCCGGGTCATGTGAAGGGGTGCCCGGCCCTCACACCCCGGTTCACAGCACTGTTGGGGTTCCCGGCCTTCACACCCCGTTTCATGGCACTGAAAGGGTGCCCGGTCCTCACACCCCGGTTCATGGCACTGAAGGGGTGACCTGCTGTCACACCCCTTGTTCATGACACTGAAGGGGTGCCCGGCCCTCATACCCCGGGTCATGGGGTTGAAGCGGTTCCCATTCCTTACAACACGGGTCATGGAGCTGAAGGGGTGCCCGGACATCACACCCAGATTCATGGCACTGAAAGGGTGCCCGGCCCTCACACCCCGGGTAATAGCACTGAAGGGGTGCCCGGCCCTCATACCCCGGGTCATGGTGCTGGAGGGGTGCACGGCCCTCAAACCCCGATTCATGGCACTGAAATGGAGCCCGGCCATCACACTCCGGGTCATGGCACTGAAAAGGTGCCCGCCCCTCACACCCCGTGTCAAGTGAAGGGGTGCACGGCCCTCACACCCCGTTTCAAAGCACTGGAGGGGTGCCAGGCCCTCACACCCCGGGTCATGGCACTGAAGCGGTGCCCGGCCGTCACACCCCGGGCCATGGAGCTGGAGGGGTGTCCGGCCCTGACACCCCGGGTCATGACACTGAAGAGGTGCCCGGCCTTCACACCCCGGGCCGTGGTGCTGGAGGGGTGCGTGGCCCTCACACCCCGGGCCATGGCACTGAAGGTATGTCTGGCCCTCACACCCCTGGTCATAGAACTAATCGAGTGCCCGGCCTTCACACCCCGGGTCATGGGACTGAAAGGGTGCCCGGCCCTCACACCGCGGGTCATGTCACTGAAAGGGAGCCCGGCTCTCACAACCCGGGTCAGGGCACTGAAGGGGTACCCGGCCCTCATACCCCGGGTCATGGTGCAGGAGGGGTGCCCGGCCCTCACACCCCGATTCATGGCACTGAAATCGAGCCCGGCCCTCACACCCCGAGTCATAGCACTGAAAAGGTGCCCGGCCCTCACACCCCGGGTCATGGCACTGAAGCGTTGCCCGACCGTCCCACCCCTGGCCATGGGACTGAAAGGGTGCCCGGCCCACACACCCAGGGTCATGTCATGTGAAGGGGTGTCCGGCCCTCACACCCCGTGTCATGTGAAGGGGTGCCCTGCCCTCACACCCCGGTTCATAGCTCTGTAGGGGTGCCCGGCCCTCACACCCCGTTTCATGGCACTAAAGGGGCGCAAGGCCCTCACACCCTGGGTCATGGCACTGAAGCGGTGCCGGACGTCACACCCCTGGCCATGTCACTGAAGGTGTGCCCGGCCCTCACACACCTTGTTATAGACCTAAATGGGTGGCCGGCCCTCACACCCCGGGTCATGGTGCTGGAGGGGTACCCGGCCCTCACACCCCGATTCATGTCACTGAAATCCAGCCCAGCCCTCACGCCCCGGGTCATAGTGCTGAATGGGTGCCCGGCCCTCACACCCAGATTCATAGCTCTGTTGGGGTGACCGGCCCTCACACCCCGTTTCATGGCACTAAAGGGGTGCCCGGCCCTCACACCCCGTGTCATGTGAAGGGGTGCCCGACCCTCACACCCCGGTTCATAGCTCTGTAGGGGTGCCCGGCAATCACACCACGTTTCATGGCACTAAAGGGGTGCCCGGCCCTCACAACCCGGCTCATGGCACTGAAGGGGTGCCCGGCCCTCACACCCCGGGTCATGGCACTGAAGCGGTGGCCGGCCGTCACACCCCTGGTCATGGCACTGAAGGTGTGCCCGGCCCTCACACACCTGGTTATAGACCTAAACGGGTGGCCGGCCCTCACACCTCGGGTTATGGGGCTGAAGGTGTGCCCGGCCCACACACCCCGGGTCATGTCATTGAAGGGGTGCCCGGCCCTCACACCCAGGGTCATGTCACTGAAAGGGTGCCCGGCCCACACACCTCGGGTCATAGCGCTGAAGGGGTGCCCGGCCCTCATACCCCGGGTCATGGTGCTGGAGGGGTGCCTGGCCCTCACACCCCGATTCATGGCACTGAAATGGAGCCCGGCCATCACACCCCGGGTCATGGCACTGAAAAGGTGCCTGGCCCTCACACCCCGGGTCATGTCACTGAAAGGGAGCCCGGACCTCACACCCTGGGTCATAGCACTGAAGGGGTGCCCGGCCCTCACACCCCGTTTCATGGGATTAAAAGGGTGCCCGGCCCTCACACCCCGGTTCATGGCACTGAAGGGGTGCCCGGCCGTCACACCCCGGTTTATGAAACTGAAGGGGTGCCCGGCCCTCACACTCCGGGTCATGGTGCTGCAGGGGTGCACGGCCCTCACACCCCGGGTCATAGACCTAAACGGGTTGCCGGCCATCAAACCCCGGGTCATGGGGTTGAAGCGGTTCCCCGCCCTCACACCCCGATTCTTGGCACTGAAATCGAGCCCGGCCCTAAGACCCTGGGTCATGGTGCTGAAGGGTTGCCTGGCCCTCACACACTGATTCATTTCACTGAAGGGGTGCCCGACCGATACACCCCGGGTCATGTGAAAGGGTTGCCCGGCCCTAAGACCCCGGATCGCTGCACTGTAGGGGTGCCGGCCATCCCACCCCGATTCATGACACTAAAGGTGTGCCCGGCCCTCACACCCCAGCACAAGGCACTAAAGGGGTGCCCGGCCCTCACACCCCGGGTCATGGCACTGAAGCGTTGCCCGACCGTCCCACCCCTGGCCATGGGACTGAAAGGGTGCCCGGCCCACACACCCAGGGTCATGTCATTGAAGGGGTGCTCGGCCCTCACACCCAGGGTCATGTCACTGAAAAGGTGCCCGGCCCTCACACCTCGGGTCATAGCGCTGAAGGGGTGCCCGGCCCTCATACCCCTGGTCATGGTGCTGGAGGGGTGCCCGGCCCTCAAACCCCGATTCATGGCACTGAAATCGAGCCCGGCCCACACACCCCGGGTCATAGTGCTGAAAAAGTGCCCGGCCCTCACTCTCCTATTCATGGCACTGAAGGGGTGCCCGGCCCTCACACCCCGGGTCATGTGAAGGGGTGCCCGGTCCTCACATCCCGGTTCATGGCACTGAAGGGGTGACGGGCTGTCACACCCCGGTTCATGACACTGAAGGGGTGCCCGGCCCTCATACCCCGGGTCAAGGGGTTGAAGCGGTTCCCGGTCCTTACAACACGGGTCATGGAGCTGAAGGGGTGCCCGGACATCACACCGCGATTCATGGCACTGAAAGGGTGCCCGGCCCTCACACCCCGGGTCATGGCACTGAAGGGGTGCCCGGCCCTCACACCCCGGGTAATAGCACTGAAGGGGTGCCCGGCCCTCATACCCCGGGTCATGGTGCTGGATGGGTGCACGGCCCTCACACCCCGATTTATGGCACTGAAATGGAGCCCGGCCATCACACCCCGGGTCATGTGAAGGGGTGCCCGGTCCTCACATCCCGGTTCATGGCACTGAAGGGGTGACGGGCTGTCACACCCCGGTTCATGACACTGAAGGGGTGCCCGGCCCTCATACCCCGGGTCAAGGGGTTGAAGCGGTTCCCGGTCCTTACAACACGGGTCATGGAGCTGAAGGGGTGCCCGGCCCTCACACCCCGGGTCATGGCATTGAAGGAGTGACCGGCCCTCACACCCCGTGTCATGGCACTGAAAAGGTGCCCGGCCCTCACACCAGTATCATGTGAAGGGGTGGCAGACCCTCACACCCGGGTTCATAGCTCTGTAGGGGTGCCCGGCCCGCACACCCCGGGTCATGGCACTGAAAAGGTGCCCGGCCATCACACCCTGGGTCATAGCACTGAAGGGGTGCCAGGCACTCACACCCAGGGTCATGGGGTTGAAGCGGTTCACGGTCCTCACACCACAGGTCATGGAGCTGAAGGGGTGCCCGGCCCTCTCACCCAGGGTCATGGCACTGAAGGAGTGACCGGCCTTCACACCTCGGGTTATTGTACTGAAACGGTGCCCAGCCCACACACACTGGGTCATGTCATTGAAGGGGTTCCAGGCCCTCACACCCCGGGTCATGTCACTGAAAGGGTGCCCGTCCTTCACACCCCGGGTCATAGCACTGAAGGGGTTCCCAGCCCTCATACCCCGGGTCATGGTGCTGGAGGGGTGCCCGGTTCTCACACCCCGATTCATGACACTTAAATCGAGCCCGGCCCTCACACCCCGGATCATGGCACTGAAAAGGTGCCCGGCCCACACACCCCGTGTCATGTGAAGGGGTGCCCGGTCCTCACATCCCGGTTCATGGCACTGAAGGGGTGACGGGCTGTCACACCCCGGTTCATGACATTGAAGGGGTGCCCGGCCCTCATACCCCGGGTCAAGGGGTTGAAGCGGTTCCCGGTCCTTACAACACGGGTCATGGAGCTGAAGGGGTTCACGGACATCACACCGCGATTCATGGCACTGAAAGGGTGCCCGGCCCTCACACCCCGGGTAATAGCACTGAAGGGGTGCCCGGCCCTCATACCCCGGGTCATGGTGCTGGATGGGTGCACGGCCCTCACACCCCGATTTATGGCACTGAAATGGAGCCCGGCCATCACACTGTTAGGTTCTGAATAATAAGTTCTATATACAGGAGAGAACACAAACACCTGTATAGTTTTGTAGGTTCGGTTTACTGGATAAGAGTATGTACACAGAGGAGAGCAGCGGTCTCCCTGGCTAGGCTCCTTGTCAACTGCTATAGGCGACGTATGGCAAGTGATACATTAGCAGCTTCCATACGTCGCCAGGCACATTAATTAAGCATGTGGGACATGGTAATAACATTGCCACACGCTGCTAGCTACATAAATGGAGCACATACATAATATACATACATGATATATAATCCAGCATACATAATATACATACACCTCCCTCCCCCCTATACGCTCATAGCAAAGTCTTGAGCGGACCTTTTCTTTTGGATCCGTTCTGAGCGTCGAGGGACTTCATCACTGGGAAGGGTATGGGACTCAACACTGGTGGCGGGGCCAGCAGAAGGCATTGTTACGGGTCGGAGAAAACGGCGGTTCCTCCACCACACACGACCACTGGGTAACCGCACCTGGTAGTCCCGTGACCTGCCGAGACCCATGACTACGCCTACTTTGTCCCAACGTAGGGAGGTCGGGTCCTGAACACGGACTTGGGTGCCGACACTCAACCTGGGGAGAGAACGGGCGTGGTCATTGTAGCGGGCGACGACGTCCTGAACACGTTCGGCGGCTCGGCGATCACAATCCTCTGTCTTGGCCTGCCACTCCTTGGAGAAGGATTGAGGGTGAGCAGGGACACAAGAACGAAGGGGGCGTCCATACAAAACCTGGGCAGGGGAGCGTCCGGTGTAGTTAGGTGTGTTGCGGAGTTCAAGAAGACCCCTGTCGAAGGCCTCGCAGTCAATGTTCCCAGAAGGGGCCACCTTAAGGATGAGGTGCTTCAGGGATTTGACAGCAGCCTCAGCGTGGCCGTTGGACTGCGGGTAATGGGGCGATGACAACACATGCCGGACTCCCCATCGGTCAAGGAACACAGCAAAGTCCCGGCTTGTGAACTGAGGCCCTCCGTCGGTTCGCAGGCGTACAGGAACGCCCACGTCACGGAAGTAGTGGCGGAACTTGCTGATGGTGGCGGCAGACGTCGTGTCATTACCGCACTTGATGACAACCGGCCAACCAGAGAGACGGTCGACGATAACGAGGAAGGACTTTCCTGACACACAGAAAAAGTCGGCCGACACAGACTCAAAGGGGCGGGTGGGGTTGTCGTCACTCATAAAGGGTTCCTGCTGCTGGCTGGGTTGTAATACTTGGCAGGGCTCACACGCACGGACAACATTGGAGATGTCGGAGTTGATGCCGGGCCAGAACACAGTCTGTCGTGCACGTCGTTTGGTGGCCTCAGCTCCACGGTGACTGTCGTGAAGGCGGGCCAAGGCGTGGGGACGTGATGCAGCAGGGACAACTACACGTGCTCCGTACAGAACAAGGTCTCCGTCGCAGTAGAGTTCATCGCGGAGTTTCCAATACGGGAGCAGGGTGTTGTGAAGATCGTAGCGGTTGCTAGGAAATCCATTCCTCACACACTCGACGAGTCGGACATAGGAAGGGTCATCTCGGGCCGCTGTTCGAAGGTCCTCCATTGCCTTGTCGTCATCTGGTGACAGGTCCGAACGAAGGGATTGGACGGCATGGAGAGTGACCACAGTCCTGACGGAAAGAGCGAGGTCGGCGTCGAGTACATGGTCTTCTGGAGTAGGGCGGCTGACAGGAGAGCGGGATAAGGCATCAGGGATGCAGAGCTCCTTACCAGCACGCCACACTGCAGTGAAGATGTACGCCGAGAGCTTCTCTTTCAGACGCTGGAGGCGAGGGTTCTCAACAGCGTCTAGCGTGTAGTGGTTGAGGATCGGGACAAGCGGGCGATGGTCGGTCACTAGGTGAAAGTATTGCAGGCCTATGAGGTAAAACCTGCACTTGGACATCGCCCAAACCACAGCCAACAGCTCCAACTCAATAGTGGCGTAGCGCGTCTCAGTGTCAGAGAGGAAACGCGAGCCACACTGGACGAGCCGGAACTGCCCTCCACCATGATCCTGCAGTAGGGCGTATCCCACGCCATACAAGCGTGAGGCGTCTGTCTGCAGAACTGTCGGCAAGGCTGGGTCAAACGTGGCGAGGACAGGTGGACGAGACAGGGCCTGTTTCACTTGCTGGAAGGCCTTGTCGTGGTCGGGGGTCCACAGGAATGTCCTCTTGGGGCTCATCAGGGGGCGAAGTGGTTGAGCAGCTGCGGAGATGTCCGACGAAAACTCTGCTAACTGGTTGACGAGACCGATGAAGGACCTCAAGTCGGTCAGGTTAGCAGGGGTGGGAAAATCCGTAATGGCGCGGACCTTTTCCGGGTCAGCTGCGATACCATTCCCTGAGAGGGTGTACCCACAAAAGTCAACTGAAGAGCTGGCCAGAACAAACTTGTCGGCATTTAGGGTAATGCCGTGCTTCCGGCACCTGTTGAGTACCTCGTAGATACGGCAGAGGTGATCCATATAATCCTCGTCGTACACGAGTATGTCGTCGACCACTTTCACGCAGTTTGCCAGACCTTGTAGAGCCATATCACCTCGAAGACAGAAAGCGTCTCCTGTAGCGGCGAATCCCATGGGGCCACGGCAATAACTGTAACGTCCATGCGGGGTGATGAACGTTGTGAGTGGTCGGTCTTCTTCGGCAAGCTCTATCTGCCAGTATCCACACAGGGCGTCCATCGTCGTGAAGAAGCGCGCCTTCGGGTTCACACTGCGTATAGCTGCAAAGGGCGTGGGAGAAGGGTGCGCAGGACGAGACACCTGGTTGTTGAGCTTGGAAAGGTCAGTGGTGATCCGAACACCACCTTTAGGTTTTGCGACGACAACCATCGGGTGACACCATGGAGACGGGTCATCGCCGGTTGGTACAATAATTTCTTGGGCGACCATGGAGTCCAGCTCGTTTTTGACCGCCTCGCGGAAGGCCAGGGGAACCAGTCGAGGGGTGTAAATAGCGAATGGCTTCGCGTCGTCCCTCAGGTGGATCCTCATGGGGGGGCCTGCCATCTTCTTGAGAGGCTTGGATTCCAGAGCGGACTTGGTCACCAGAACGTCGCTGAATTCCTTCAGGAAGTACTTCCGAGCATCCGAAGGAGAGGTGTCACTGGCAAGAGGCAGGGGTAGGGCGGCAGCAGGGTCGTTGCTGCTCCCTTTTTGCACCCTGTTGGCGTGTTTTACCTCAAGAATAGGTTTGGGGAAGTCCTGGGAGATGATGGCCAACTCCTGACAATGTCTGTAGGACAGCAAAGGAGTCTGGACACCGTTATGCACATCAATCCAGGCTTGACACGACCTGTTGCCAAAGGTGACTTGTGCTTGGAGTGAACCCAGGGCCGGGGTCATCTGTGAACCATCTGCCATAAAGCGGAGATCCTTGGGGGGCGGTCCTAGATCACTTGGAGAGAGCCCCAAGCATTGCAAATGCTGGGGACCGATGACTGTAGCATCAGCGCCGGTGTCGGGCAACATCTGAAGACGGGATGAAGCACTGCGGTAGGTCACAATGACACTGATGTACTGGGGGACTTTGGTCCTGGGACGCTGGGGGGAGCACACATTCCTAATGTGGCTCGAGCGTTGTCAAGAGTCGTCGTACCTCTGATTGGAAGACTGTGGGCGGCCCTCTCTGGTGGAGGGGGGCTGAAGCTTCCGCCGACGCGGTCCCTTGGGTATGTTGGAAGGGCAACACTTGTCATAGTGGCCCAGACGACCACACACATTGCACTGGACGCGTTTGGCTGGGCACCGTACTGTGAGTGACCAGTGGCCCTTACGGTCACAACTGTTGCAGGTAGACTGAGCAGCTGGACACACCTGTGTTCCGTGCTGCTTACCACAGTTGTTGCAAAATAAACCGGGCGTGGACGTGGTGGGCGAAGGCGTAGGAACGGACTTCTTGTCCTTCTTGTACCGGGACACAGCGCGTACAGCTGTAGGGGGAGCACGGATGGCAGAGGTGGCACACCTGGCAGCCTCATAGGAGCGACATATCGTCAACACATCCTTAAGAGAAGAGGAAGAGTCGAGGGAGGTGAGGCGTTGGACAAGTTCCTCGTCCTTAACACCCATCAGGATCACCTGTCTCAACTGGGTCTCCTCGCACTGCTGGTGGTGGCCTGGACATATATCTACCTCTTCCGAGGCTCTCTTAAGACGCACGTAAAAGGCATCAAAAGACTCACCCTCCATCTGTCTGCAGCTAAACAATTCCCTCCTGCGCAGAGCTTCATTCTGCTGTCCTTTGATGTGCCGTTGTAGAACGTCCAGTACCTCCTCTACAGACAGCGAAGAGGTTGGGGGTACCTGCAACGTATGTTCCAAGACACGCTGAATTTCCAAGGACAGGCACATACGCAGCTGGATGAGTTGTTTAGGCTGTGACAAACTCTGGAGATCCACCATTGTAAAGTAATCAGTCCACCGTCGCCGCCATTCACGAAAAGTCTGGAAATTCACATCAGGCTTCAAGATGGGCGGTGTTTGAGCTGCTGCTTTAGGTGGGGCTGGGGGGTGTGAAGGAAGCATGGATGAGGTATCTGAACCAGTCAGTACCGAGGCAGTGTTAGAGCCAGGGGCTTGGTTAACAGTGAGGCGAGATATCAAGGCTTCAAACCGTTCACTGTCTTCCAATCTCCGTTGGTTGTCTCGTTCTGCCTCTGCTTGCCTTCTGTGCTCATCCGCCAAACGTCTGTGAGCTTCATCCTCGCGTTTCTCATCTCTCATAAACTTCAGTAAAGCAATTATCTCTGGAGACAACGCTGAATATTGAGGTGAGGGACTGCGCGATGTGGGGGCTGGAGCGTCGTGGCCGGCCTGGTCATCCATCTCTGCGGGGCTATCACCCGCCTGGCTCATCCAGACGCTGGGTCCACGGCTACGTAAGGCGTGAGACATAACTACTTCCTCTGTGTACTATGTCTTAAATCAGTGTTGACCGGTCAGCCCGTCGTATCAACAAGATTTCAGACAAAAATTAATTAAATACACAGATAAGTAGGTTATATATATAAAATATATATAAGAAGCCGCGCGGTCAGCGAGTGTTAGTGCGTGTATGTATGGTGTCCCGGGCGGGTAGAGAGTCTCGCCCCAGCTGTGAGGGGGGGGTGGAGGCGGCGCTGTGAGGGGGTGGAGGGAGAGGCGCGGCGACTCCCAGTCAGCCCAGTTACCCTCAGAACGCGGTCAGAGACGGGTGCACTGAACTCTACTCCTTACAAATGCCCAGAACGTGCCGTATACCTTGGGAATCCTTTAGAACAAGGTCACACATGAATGGCACGAAACACACAATGCACTAAACACTTCACAGAAAATCACTGTCACTGACACTGCTCAAAGTTGCTGAAATTCTTCGAGGAGAGATGGCGCGGGAGTTGACCCAAGCGAGAGTCCATAGAGGCCATAGCCGGCTTTCCACAAAGTTTGCGCTATCACTCGTAATTATCCAGTAAGATCGGATCACTGCGCCATGTTAGGTTCTGAATAATAAGTTCTATATACAGGAGAGAACACAAACACCTGTATAGTTTTGTAGGTTCGGTTTACTGGATAAGAGTATGTACACAGAGGAGAGCAGCGGTCTCCCTGGCTAGGCTCCTTGTCAACTGCTATAGACGACGTATGGCAAGTGATACATTAGCAGCTTCCATACGTCGCCAGGCACATTAATTAAGCATGTGGGACATGGTAATAACATTGCCACACGCTGCTAGCTACATAAATGGAGCACATACATAATATACATACATGATATATAATCCAGCATACATAATATACATACAATTACCGCCACTCATTTTTATCCCCCCATGACGCCGTTAATCGCCCGTAAGGCGATTGCCGCCACTCATTCTTATCGCCCCCCTGCCGCCGTTAATCTCCCGTAAGGCGATTGCCACCACTCATTCTTATTGCCCCCCTGCCGCCGTTAATCGCCCGTAAGGCGATTGCCGCCACTCACTCTTATCGCCCCCCTGCCATCGTTAATCGAGCAAAAGGCGATTGGCGCCACTCATTCTTATCGCCCCCCTGCCGCCGCTAATTGCCCATAAGGCGATTGCCGCCACTCATTCTTATCGCCCCACTGCCGCCGTTATTCGCCCGTAAGGCGATTGCCACCACTCATTCTTATCGCCCCTCTGCCGCCGTTAATCGCCCGTAAGGCGATTGCCGCCACTCATTCTTATCGCCCCCCTGCCGCCGTTAATCGCACGTAAGGCGATTGCCGCCACACATTCTTATCGCCCCCTGCCGCCGTTAATCGGCCGTAAGGCGATTTGCTGCAACTCATTCTTATCGCCGCTCTGCCGCCGTTAATCGTCCGGAAGGCGATTGCCGCCACTCACTCTTATCGCCCCCCTACCGCCGTTAATTGCCCATAAGGCGATTGCCGCTACTCATTCTTATTGCCCCCCTTCCGCCGTTAATCGCCCATAAGGCGGTTGCCGACACTCATTCTTATTGCCCCCCCTCCCGCCGTTAATCGCCCGTAAAGCGATTGCCGCCACTCATTCTTATTGCCCCCATGCCTCCGTTAATCGCCCATAAGGCGATTGCCGCCACTCATTCTTATCGCCCCACTGCCGCCGTTAATCGCCCGTAAGGCGATTGCCGCCACTCATTCTTATCGCCCCCCTGCCGCCGTTCATCGCCCGTAAGGCGATTGTAGCTACTCATTCTTATCGCCACCCTGCCGCCGTTAATCGTCCGTAAGGCGATTGCCACCACTCACTCTTATCGCCCCCCTGCCATCGTTAATCGAGCATAAGGCGATTGCCGCCACTCATTCTTATCGCCCCCTGCCGCCGTTAATCGGCCGTAAGGCGATTTGCTGCAACTCATTCTTATCGCCGCTCTGCCGCCGTTAATCGTCCGGAAGGCGATTGCCGCCACTCATTCTTATCGCCCCCCTGCCGCCGTTAATCGCCCGTAAGGTGATTGCCGCCACTCATTCTTATTGCCTTCCTGCCGCCATTAATCTCCCGTATGGCGATTGCCGCTACTCATTCTTATTGCCCCCCTTCCGCCGTTAATCGCCCGTAAGGCGGTTGCCGCCACTCATTCTTATTGCCCCCCTCCCGCCGTTAATCGCCCGTAAAGCGATTGCCGCCACTCATTCTTATTGCCCCCATGCCTCCGTTAATCGCCCGTAAGGCGATTGCCGCCACTCATTCTTATCGCCCCCTGCCGCCGTTAATCGCCCGTAAGGCGATTGCCGCACTCATTCTTATCGCCCCCCTGCCGCCGTTAATTGCCCATAAGGCGATTGCCGCCACTCATTTTATCGCCCCCCTGCCGCCGTTAATTGCCCATAAGGGGATTGCCGCCACTCATTCTTATCGCCCCCCTGCCGCCGTTAATCGCCCGTAAGGCGATTGCTGCCACTCATTCTTATTGCCTTCCTGCCGCCATTAATCGCCCGTGTGGCGATTGCCGCTACTCGTTCTTATTGCCCCCCTTCCGCCGTTAATCGCCTGTAAGGCGGTTGCCGCCACTCATTCTTATTGCCCCCCTCCCGCCGTTAATCGCCCGTAAGGCGATTGCCGCCACTCATTCTTATCGCCCCCCCTGCCGCCGTTAATCGCCCGTAAGGTGATTACCGCCACTCATTTTTATCCCCCCCTGACGCCGTTAATCGCCCGTAAGGCGATTGCCGCCACTCATTCTTATCGCCCCCCTGCCGCCGTTAATCTCCCGTAAGGCGATTGCCACCACTCATTCTTATTGCCCCCCTGCCGCCGTTAATCGCCCATAAGGCGATTGCCGCCACTCATTCTTATTGCCCCCCTACCGCCGTTAATCGCCCGTAAGGCAATTGCCGCCACTCATTCTTATTGCCTTCCTGCCGCCATTAATCGCCCGTAAGGCGATTGCCGCCACTCATTCTTATTGCCCCCCTGCCGCCGTTAATCGCCCGTAAGGCAATTGCCACCACTCATTCTTATCGCCCCCGTGCCGCCGTTAATCGCCCATAAGGCGATTGCCACCACTCACTCTTATCGCCCCCTGACGTCGTTAATTGCCCATAAGGCGATTGCCGAAACTCATTTTTATCGCCCCCCTGCCGCCGTTAATTGCCCATAAGGGGATTGCCGCCACTCATTCTTATCGCCCCCCTGCCGCCGTTAATCGCCCGTAAGGCGATTGCTGCCACTCATTCTTATTGCCTTCCTGCCGCCATTAATCGCCCGTAAGGCGATTGTAGCTACTCATTCTTATCGCCACCCTGCCGCCGTTAATCGTCCGTAAGGCGATTGCCACAACTCACTCATATCGCCCCCCTGCCATCGTTTATCGAGCAGAAGGCGATTGGCGCCACTCATTCTTATCGCCCCCCTGCCGCCGCTAATTGCCCATAAGGCGATTGCCGCCACTCATTCTCATCGCCCCACTGCCGCCATTATTCGCCCGTAAGGCGATTGCCACTACTCATTCTTATCGCCCCTCTGCCGCCGTTAATCGCCCGTAAGGCGATTGCCACCACTCATTCTTATCGCCCCCCTGCCGCCGTTAATCGCACGTAAAGCGATTGCCGCCACACATTCTTATCGCCCTAATGCCGCCGTTAATCGCACGTAATGCGATTGCCGCCACTCATTCTTATCGCCCCCCTGCCGCCGTTAATCGGCCGTAAGGCGATTTGCTGCAACTCATTCTCATCGCCGCTCTGCCGCCGTTAATCGTCCGGAAGTCGATTGCCGCCACTCACTCTTATCGCCCCCCTACCGCCGATAATTGCCCATAAGGCGATTGTAGCTACTCATTCTTATCGCCACCCTGCCGCCGTTAATCACCCGTAAGGCGATTGCCGCCAATCATTCTTATCGCCCCCATGCCGCCGTTAATCGCCCGTAAGGCGATTGCCGCCACTCATTCTTATCGCCCCCTGCCGCCGTTAATCGCCCGTAAGGCGATTGCCACCACTCACCCCTATCGCCCCCATGCTATCGTTAATCGAGCATAAGGCGATTGCCGCCACTCATTCTTATCGCCCCCCTGCCGCCGCTATTTGCCCGAAAGGCGATTGCCGCCACTCATTCTTATCGCCCCCTGCCGCCGTTAATCGCCCGTAAGGCGATTGCCGCCACTCATTCTTATCGCCCACCTGCCGCCGTTAATCGCCCGTAAGGCGATTGCCGCCACTCATTCTTATTGCCCCCCTGCCGCTGTTAATCGCACGTAAAGCGATTGCCGCCACACATTCTTATCGCCCCCCTGCCGCCGTTAATCGCCCATAAGGCGATTGCCGCCACTCATTTTATCGCCCCCTGCCGCCGTTAATTGCCCATAAGGGGATTGCCGCCACTCATTCTTATCGCCCCCCTGCCGCCGTTAATCGCCCGTAAGGCGATTGCCGCCACTCATTCTTATCGCCCCCCTGCCGCCGTTCATCGCCCGTAAGGCGATTGTAGCTACTCATTCTTATCGCCACCCTGCCGCCGTTAATCGTCCGTAAGGCGATTGCCACCACTCACTCTTATCGCCCCCCTGCCATCGTTAATCGAGCATAAGGCGATTGCCGCCAATCATTTTTATTGCCCCCATGCCTCCGTTAATCGCCCGTAAGGCGATTGCCGCCACTCATTCTTATCGCCCCCTGCCGCCGTTAATCGCCCGTAAGGCGATTGCGGCCACTCATTCTTATCGCTCCCTGCCGCCGTTAATCGTCCGTAAGGCGATTGCCACCACTCACCCCTATCGCCCCCCTGCTATCGTTAATCGAGCATAAGGCGATTGCCGCCACTCATTCTTATCGCCCCCCTGCCGCCGTTAATCGCCCGTAAGGCGATTGCCGCCACTCATTCTTATCGCCCCCTGCCGCCGTTAATTGCCCATAAGGCGATTGCCGCCACTCATTCTTATCGCCCTCCTGCCGCCGTTATTCGCCCGTAAGGCGATTGCCGCCATTCATTCTTATCGCCCCTCTGCCGCCGTTAATCTCCCGTAAGGCGATTGCCGCCACTCATTCTTATCGCCCCTCTGCCGCCGTTAATCGCCGTAAGGCGATTTGCTGCAACTCATTCTTATCGCCGCTCTGCCGCCGTTAATCGTCCGTAAGGCGATTGCCGCCACTCATTCTTATCGCCCCCCTGCCGCCGTTAATCGCCCGTAAGGTGATTGCCGCCACTCATTCCTATTGCCTTCCTGCCGCCATTAATGTCCCGTATGGCCATTGCCGCTAATCATTCTTATTGCCCCCCTTCCGCCGTTAATCGCCCATAAGGCGGTTGCCGACACTCATTCTTATTGCCCCCCTGCCGCCGTTAATCGCCCGTAAGGCGATTGCCGCCACTCATTCTTATCGCCCCCTGCCGCCGTTAATCGCCAGTAAGGCGATTGCCGCCACTCATTCTTATCGCCCCCCTGCCGCCGCTAATTGCCCATAAGGCGATTGCCGCCACTCATTCTTATCGCCCCACTGCCGCCGTTAATCGCCCGTAAGGCGATTGCCGCCACTCATTCTTATCGCCCCCCTGCCGCCGTTATTCGCCCGTAAGGCGATTGCCGCCATTCATTCTTATCGCCCCTCTGCCGCCGTTAATCGTCCTTAAGGCGATTGCCACCACTGACTCTTATCGCCCCCCTGTCATCGTTAATCGAGCATAAGGCGATTGCCGCCACTCATTCTTATCGCCCCGCTGCCGCCGTTAATCGAACGTAAGGCGATTGCCGCCACTCATTCTTATCGCCCTAATGCCGCCATTAATCGCGTGTAATGCGATTGCCGCCACACATTCTTATCGCCCCCTGCCGCCGTTAATCGCCCGTAAGGCGATTGCCGCCACTCATTCTTATCGCCGCCCTGCCGCCGTTAATCGCCCATAAGGCGATTGCCGCCACTCATTCTTATTGCCTTCTTACCGCCATTAATCGCCTGTGTGGCGATTGCCGCTACTCATTCTTATTGCCCCCCTGCCGCCGTTAATCGCCCATAAGGCGATTGCCACCACTCACTCTTATCGCCCCCCTGCCATCGTAAATCGAGCATAAGGCGATTGCCGCCACTCATTCTTATCGCCCCCCTGCCGCCGTTAATTGCCCATAAGGCGATTGCCGCCACTCATTCTTATCGCCCCACTGCCGCCGTTATTCGCCCGTAAGGCGATTGCCGCCACTCATTCTTATCGCCCCCCGCCGCCGTTAATCGCCCGTAAGGCGATTGCCGCCATTCATTCTTATCGCCCCCTGCCGCCGTTAATCGTCCTTAAGGCGATTGCCACCACTGACTCTTATCGCCCCCCTGTCATCGTTAATCGAGCATAAGGCGATTGCCGCCACTCATTCTAATCGCCCCGCTGCCGCCGTTAATCGAACGTAAAGCGATTGCCGCCACGCATTCTTATCGCCCTAATGCCGCCATTAATCGCCTGTATGGCGATTGCCGCTACTCATTCTTATCGCCCCCCTGACGCCGTTAATCGCCCGTAAGGCGATTGCCGCCACTCATTCTTATCGCCCCCCTGCCGCCGTTAATCGCCTAAAAGGCGATTGCCGCCACTCATTCTTATCGCCCCACTGCCGCCGTTAATCGCACGTAAAGCGATTGCCGCCACACATTCTTATCGCCCCTCTGCCGCCGTTAATCGCACGTAAGGCGATTTGCCACCACTCATTCTTATCGCCCCCCTGCCGCCGTTAATCGCCCATAAGGCGATTGCCGCCACTCATTCTTATCGCCCCCCTGCCGTCGTTAATCGCCCATAAGGCGATTGCCGCCACTCATTCTTATCGCCCCCCTGCCGCCGTTAATCGCCCATAAGGCGATTGCCGCCACTCATTCTTATTGCCTTCCTGCCGCCATTAATCGCCTGTAAGGCGATTGCCGCCACTCATTCTTATTGCCCCCCTTACGCCGTTAATCGCCCATAAGGCGGTTGCCAACACTCATTCTTATCGCCCCCCTCCCGCCGTTAATCGCCAGTAAGGCGATTGCCGCCACTCATTCTTATCGCCCCCTGCCGCCGTTAATCGCCCGTAAGGCGATTGCCGCCACTCATTCTTATCGCCCCCTGCTGCCGTTAATCGCCCGTAAGGCGATTGCCACCACTCACCCCTATCGCCCCCCTGCTATCGTTAATCGCCCATAAGGCGATTGCCGCCACTCATTCTTATCGCCCCCCTGCCGCCGTTAATCGCCCATAAGGCGATTGCCGCCACTCATTCTTATCGCCCCCCTGCCGCCGTTAATCGCCCATAAGGCGATTGCCGCCACTCATTCTCATCGCCCCCCTGCCGCCGTTAATCGCCCATAAGGCGATTGCCGCCACTAATTCTTATCGCCCCCTGCCGCCGTTAATCGCCCGTAAGGCGATTGCCGCCACTCATTCTTATCGCCCCCCTGCCGCCGTTAATAGAACGTGAGGCGATTGCCGCCACTCATTCTTATCGCCCCCCTGCCGCCGTTAATCGTCCGTAAGGCGATTGCTGCCACTCATTCTTAACGCCCCCCTGCCGCCGTTAATCGCCCATAAGGCGATTGCCGCCACTCATTCTTATCGCCCCCCTGCCGCCGTTAATTGCCCATAAGGCGATTGCCGCCACTCATTCTTATTGCCCCCCTGCCGCCGTTAATCGCCCGTAAGGCGATTGCCGCCACTCATTCTTATCGCCCCCCTACCGCCGTTAATCGCCCGTAAGGCGATTGCCGCCACTCATTCTTATCGCTCCCCTGCCGCCGTTAATCGCCCGTAAGGCGATTGCCGCCACTCACCCCTATCGCCCCCCTGCTATCGTTAATCGAGCATAAGGCGATTGCCGCCACTCATTCTTATCGCCCCCCTGCCGCCGCTAATCGCCCGTAAGGCGATTGCCGCCACTCATTCTTATCGCCCCCCTGCCGCCGTTAATCGCCCGTAAGGCGATTGCCGCCACTCATTCTTATCGCCCCCCTGCCGCCGTTAATCGCCCGTAAGGCGATTGCCGCCACTCATTCTTATCGCCCCCTGCCGCCGTTAATCGCCCGTAAGGCGATTGCCGCCACTCATTCTTATCGCCCCCCTGCCGCCGTTAATCGCCCATAAGGCGATTGCCGCCACTCATTCTTATCGCCCCCTGCCGCCGTTAATCGCCCGTAAGGCGATTGCCGCCACTCATTCTTATCGCCCCCTGCCGCCGTTAATCGCCCGTAAGGCGATTGCCGCCACTCATTCTTATCGCCCCCTGCCGCCGTTAATCGCCCGTAAGGCGATTGCCGCCACTCATTCCTATCGCCCCCCTGCAGCGTTAATCGCCAGTAAGGCGATTGCCGCCACTCATTCTTATCGCCCCCCTGCCGCCGTTAATCGCCCATAAGGCGATTGCCGCCACTCATTCTTATCGCCCCCCTGCCGCCGTTAATCGCCCATAAGGCGATTGCCGCCACTCATTCTTATCGCCCCCTGCCGCCGTTAATCGCCCGTAAGGCGATTGCCGCCACTCA
Source organism: Homarus gammarus (assembly GCA_958450375.1). Taxonomy (NCBI): domain Eukaryota; kingdom Metazoa; phylum Arthropoda; class Malacostraca; order Decapoda; family Nephropidae; genus Homarus; species Homarus gammarus. The sequence goes on along the minus strand of CAUDMG010001796.1, from coordinate 4,005 downwards.
TTCTTATCGCCCCCTGCCGCCGTTAATCGCCCGTAAGGCGATTGCCGCCACTCATTCTTATCGCCCCTCTGCCGCCGTTAATCGCCGTAAGGCGATTGCCGCCACTCATTCTTATCGCCCCCCTGCCGCCGTTAATCGCCCGTAAGGCGATTGCCGCCACTCATTCTTATCGCCCCCTGCCGCCGTTAATCGCCCGTAAGGCGATTGCCGCCACTCATTCTTATCGCCCCCCTGCCGCCGTTAATCGCCCGTAAGGCGATTGCCGCCACTCATTCTTATCGCCCCCCTGCCGCCGTTAATCGCCCGTAAGGCGATTGCCGCCACTCATTCTTATCGCCCCCCTGCCGCCGTTAATCGCCAGTAAGGCGATTGCCGCCACTCATTCTTATCGCCCCCCTGCCGCCGTTAATCGCCCATAAGGCGATTGCCGCCACTCATTCTTATCGCCCCCTGCCGCCGTTAATCGCCCGTAAGGCGATTGCCGCCACTCATTCTTATCGCCCCCCTGCCGCCGTTAATCGCCCGTAAGGCGATTGCCGCCACTCATTCTTATCGCCCCCTGCCGCCGTTAATCGCCGTAAGGCGATTGCCGCCACTCATTCTTATCGCCCCCCTGCATCGTTAATCGCCCGTAAGGCGATTGCCGCCACTCATTCTTATCGCCCCCTGCCGCCGTTAATCGCACGTAAGGCGATTGCCGCCACTCATTCTTATCGCCCCCATGCCGCCGTTAATCGCCGTAAGGCGATTGCCGCCACTCATTCTTATCGCCCCCTGCCGCCGTTAATCGCCCGTAAGGCGATTGCCGCCACTCATTCTTATCGCCCCCTGCCGCCGTTAATCGCCAGTAAGGCGATTGCCGCCACTCATTCTTATCGCCCCCTGCCGCCGTTAATCGCCCGTAAGGCGATTGCCGCCACTCATTCTTATCGCCCCCCTGCCGCCGTTAATCGCCCATAAGGCGATTGCCGCCACTCATTCTTATCGCCCCCCTGCCGCCGTTAATCGCCAGTAAGGCGATTGCCGCCACTCATTCTTATCGCCCCCCTGCCGCCGTTAATCGCCCATAAGGCGATTGCCGCCACTCATTCTTATCGCCCCCCTGCCGCCGTTAATCGCCCGTAAGGCGATTGCCGCCACTCATTCTTATCGCCCCCCTGCCGCCGTTAATCGCCCGTAAGGCGATTGCCGCCACTCATTCTTATCGCCCCTCTGCCGCCGTTAATCGCCGTAAGGCGATTGCCGCCACTCATTCTTATCGCCCCCCTGCCGCGTTAATCGCCCATAAGGCGATTGCCGCCACTCATTCTTATCGCCCCCCTGCCGCCGTTAATCGACCGTAAGGCGATTGCCGCCACTCATTCTTATCGCCCCACTGCCGCCGTTAATCGCCCGTAAGGCGATTGCCGCCACTCATTCTTATCGCCCCCCTGCCGCCGTTAATCGCCCGTAAGGCGATTGCCGCCATCATTCTTATCGCCCCCCTGCCGCCGTTAATCGCCGTAAGGCGATTGCCGCCACTCATTCTCATCGCCCCACTGCCGCCGTTAATCGCCCGTAAGGCGATTGCCGCCACTCATTCTTATCGCCCCTCTGCCGCCGTTAATCGCCCGTAAGGCGATTGCCGCCACTCATTCTCATCGCCCCCCTGCCGCCGTTAATCGCCCATAAGGCGATTGCCGCCACTCATTCTTATCGCCCCCCTGCCGTCGTTAATCGCCCGTAAGGCGATTGCCGCCACTCATTCTTATCGCCCCCCTGCCGCCGTTAATCGCCCATAAGGCGATTGCCGCCACTCATTCTTATCGCCTCCCTGCCGCCGTTAATCGCCTGTAAGGCGATTGCCGCCACTCATTCTTATCGCCCCCCTGCCGCCGTTAATCGCCCGTAAGGCGATTGCCGCCACTCATTCTTATCGCCCCCCTGCCGCCGTTAATCGCCAGTAAGGCGATTGCCGCCACTCATTCTTATCGCCCCCTGCCGCCGTTAATCGCCCGTAAGGCGATTGCCGCCACTCATTCTTATCGCCCCCTGCCGCCGTTAATCGCCCGTAAGGCGATTGCCGCCACTCATTCTTATCGCCCCCCTGCCGCGTTAATCGCCGATAAGGCGATTGCCGCCACTCATTCTTATCGCCCCCCTGCCGCCGTTAATCGCCCATAAGGCGATTGCCGCCACTCATTCTTATCGCCCCCCTGCCGCCGTTAATCGCCCATAAGGCGATTGCCGCCACTCATTCTCATCGCCCCCCTGCCGCCGTTAATCGCCCATAAGGCGATTGCCGCCACTCATTCTTATCGCCCCTCTGCCGCCGTTAATCGCCCGTAAGGCGATTGCCACCACTCATTCTTATCGCCCCCCTGCCGCCGTTAATCGACCGTAAGGCGATTGCCGCCACTCATTCTTATCGCCCCCCTGCCGCCGTTAATCGTCCGTAAGGCGATTGCTGCCACTCATTCTTATCGCCCCCCTGCCGTCGTTAATCGCCCATAAGGCGATTGCCGCCACTCATTCTTATCGCCCCCCTGCCGCCGTTAATCGCCCATAAGGCGATTGCCGACACTCATTCTTATCGCCCCCCTGCCGCCGTTAATCGCCCGTAAGGCGATTGCCGCCACTCATTCTTATCGCCCCCCTACCGCCGTTAATCGCCCGTAAGGCGATTGCCGCCACTCATTCTTATCGCCCCCTGCCGCCGTTAATCGCCCGTAAGGTGATTACCGCCACTCACCCCTATCGCCCCCCTGCTATCGTTAATGGAGCATAAGGCGATTGCCGCCACTCATTCATATCGCCCCCCTGCCGCCGCTAATTGCCCAGAAGGCGATTGCCGCCACTCATTCTTATCGCCCCCCTGCCGCCGTTATTCGCCCGTAAGGCGATTGCCGTCATTCATTCATATCGCCCCTCTGCCGCCGTTAATCGCCCATAAGGCGGTTGCCAACACTCATTCTTATTGCCCCCCTCCCGCCGTTAATCGCCAGTAAGGCGATTGCCGCCACTCATTCTTATCGCCCCCTGCCGCCGTTAATCGCCCGTAAGGCGATTGCCGCCACTCATTCTTATCGCCCCCTGCTGCCGTTAATCGTCCGTAAGGCGATTGCCACCACTCACCCCTATCGCCCCCCTGCTATCGTTAATCGAGAATAAGGCGATTGCCGCCACTCATTCTTATCGCCCCCCTGCCGCCGCTAATTGCCCAAAAGGCGATTGCCGCCACTCATTCTTATCGCCCCCCTTCCGCCGTTAATCGCCCATAAGTCGATTGCCGCCACTCATTCTTATCGCCCCCCTGCCGCCGTTATTCGCCCATAAGGCGATTGCCGCCACTAATTCTTATCGCCCCCCTGCCGCCGTTATTCGCCCGTAAGGCGATTGCCGTCATTCATTCATATCGCCCCTCTGCCGCCGTTAATCGCCTGTAAGGCGATTGCCGCCACTAATTCTTATCGCCCCTCTGCCGCCGTTAATCGCCCGTAAGGCGATTGCCGCCACTCATTCTTATCGCCCCCCTCCCGCCGTTCATCGCCCGTAAGGCGATTGTAGCTACTCATTCTTATCGCCCCCCTGCCGCCGCTAATTGCCCATAAGGCGATTGCCGCCACTCATTCTTATCGCCCCACTGCCGCCGTTATTCGCCCGTAAGGTGATTGCCACAACTCATTCTTATAGCCCCTCTGCCTCCGTTAATCGCCCGTAAGGCGATTGCCGCCACTCATTCTTATCGCCCCACTGCCGCCGTTAATCGCACGTAAAGCGATTGCCGCCACACATTCTTATCGCCCCAATGCCGCCGTTAATCGCACGTAATGCGATTGCCGCCACACATTGTTATCGCCTCCTGCCGCCGTTAATCGGCCGTAAGGCGATTGCCGCCACTCACTCTTATCGCCCCCCTACCGCCGTTAATTGCCCATAAGGGGATTGCCGCCACTCATTCTTATCGCCCCCTGCCGCCGTTAATCGCCCGTAAGGTGATTGCCGCCACTCATTCTTATTGCCATC